>ML103838.1:1565-24047 GCA_003697995.1 Taxidea taxus jeffersonii | reverse complement strand
CACTTGTCTCCCACTATCTCCCACTTATCTCCCACTATCTCCCACTTATCTCCCACTATATCCCAGCTATCTTTAACTGGACGCCTCACTCATATTTCATCCCAATTCTTTTTCTTGATGAGGAAACTGAAGCCCAGAGATGTGTGAAGTAGCTTGTCCACAGCCTTACAGCTAGAAAGTGGCAAAGTGAGGATTTTTACCTAGATGGTCTAAATTTGAAAGACACAGCACTATACTGTGGGCTCCTAAAACATAAAATCGAATGACACACATGTTGATCTGAGAAAAGGAGGGACCCAAAGATGGTTTAATTCTGTTCCTTCCTCCAGCCTAGTAAGCCATCTATTGATTTATCACATGAATAAATGGCTATCCTGAAGATCCGGGAAACCAGAGTACAGATAGATATGAGGCTCTTCCTATGATTTAGAGGTCAGAGAAGAGGCAGCCCTGGATCCCAGGATGACAGAAGGATATAAAATCATTCACTGAACCAATCAGGGAGCCTGAGACAGGACCTGGTTATGGAATTGCAGATGTTTGAGGTGCTAAGACTAACTTTGTCTATGTCCTCAGCTCCATTCACCATGGGGTTAAACTTCAGCCGCAGAGTTTGAGGGCAGCTTTAGGTCCAAGAGATCACACCTGCTGGAATTGCAGGAAGGAGTTCTGAGGAGGGTAACCTGAGTCCAGGAGAAGTGTAGCTGTGCCCTGGGGATAGAGAGATTAAGGCAGCATCTCCTGAAAGGGAGTAGAAGTAACAGGGATGCGCTGGGTAAACCCACGAACTGGGATCTGGTTACCCAGGTCTGCTGCAGGGATTACAGGAACAAAAGCACCCTGAAAGTTCTCCGGGAGGGGAGGAGCAGTGGACAGCATGGCACACAATGAGCATTTATGGAGATTTGGGCTGATTATGTCCAGGGTGTGAAGGAAAAGCTACAAGCTGGCATGGGGAGCAGGTTGCCTGGTGATATCCGATCTATCAGAAAACAGGGCATCTATAAAGAATAAGAGATGGCAGAGAGAATGAGAAAGTGCAAAGTACAGAAAAGAAAGAGAGAATGAAAGAGAGAGAGAAAGAGGGTGAGCCAAAACGACTGGGCCAGAGGAGTGAGAGGGTCCAATCAGCTAGCTGTTGTATTTCGGAGAGAGTTCACTTTATGGATAGCAGTGTGCATGTGGCCAGGGATGGGGATGAAACCAAAGCAAAGATAAGAGACCATTCTCTACCCCTGCTGGTCTTTGAATTGATTTAGGGCTTAGCCTGAGGATACAAAGCGAAATGACTAAATGAGCTCTGCAGAGATAGAACCTGTGACCTTAGAGCCATTAGCACCATGTGGTACCCCACTGAGCTAAGGGCAATTAGTCAAAACAGAAACAACCAACAAAACCAGAAGGTGTCCCTGTGGACTGAGCCTGGGGCACAATCTGGGGCTCATTATCTCCTCTCAGAAAAAAAGGCTGGGGAGAGGTTGTGGTAATGGTCAAAGAGCAGACAGGCCAGAGTGAGACAGAACACCAGGACCTATCAGGACGAGATGCTCAGGATTAGTATGGGGTAGAGGGGAACCTGCTTCATAGGCTATGAGGACAGGACTGGATATTAGGGATGGTGGGACTCTTCCATTCCTGCTGCAGTTCAAAGGTGATCATGGTACTTCCTCTGGGCAGAACAACTGGCCCTTAACTAACCACAGCATTCTCACTGAGGCTCCCCATGGGGTTCAGGCAATAAGAGGTTGGACACCTGTGCTCACCTTTCTTGTAACCCACACCCCACCCACTCGCCCAGATGGGGTACAACAAGAGTTGTATAAAGAGTACACCTGAGTCAGTCTACTAGAACACCAAAGTGTGTGAGGGTCACTGGGAGAACCAAGTGTGGTGAGTGAACTGCAAAAAGGGAGAAGCAGGTTTGGGGAGGGACATTAAGACTCAGGGTGAGAGTGATAAAATAAATGAAGAATGCACAGTGAGTGGTGAGATGAAACAAGAAAGAAAGGAAAGAGGGGGGAGAAATAGGTGTGGCAGTTTCTGTTTCTGAGCCTGAAAGGATAGAAAGGAAATAGGGCAAAGAATTTGATCATTCTCAGAAAGTTTCTTCAATTTTTGAAGAGTTGGAAGGTAGACTGGGGCTAAAGGATTGGGATGGAACAGGTGGAGAGATCAGAAAATCATGGTGCCCTCTGTACAAGGGAGGGAACTGTGGGGCTCAGAATCTGGGAAGTGAAACACATTTTTATCTAAGCCGACTCTTTAAAACATTCATGAAATTCAACAAACTGATTTCATGTCTAATGGAAAGATGTTATTACAGGGATGAAAATGCAAAATATAGTATTTGTCTTCAGTTAGCTCCCAGAGCAGTAGGAAGGCATGGTAAGAGTTCCAGTAGTGCACCTGCTTATTGAGAGGGGTGCACAGAGTAGTAGAAGAGAGAGTGATTCACTGGGAGGGAGCAATACAATAGAAGGCCTGTGGGAGCTGGTAGCATCTGAGTTCCAGTAAGGAAAAGTCGTTTCCTGAGATGGAAAACTGGAGAGAAGGGACCGGTAACTGTTGGTGCAAAGTCAAGGACATGACCAAGCATGCAGTCTATTTGGAACTGGGACTGAATATTTAATATCATACTTTTGAACAAAGAGGTCATGTGGATCAGACATTGCTGACCAAATAGATCATGGAAGGATGTCTTCAAACTGCATAGTAAAGTTTTAAGTTTACTGGTGGTCAAACCTCTGGATGGTGGAATTTGGGGAACCTCAAAAATTCAGTGGTGGTATCTTCTGTCCCCCACATATGGCCTGGTTTTTTGGTTACCTTGCCCAATAATAACCTGCCAAGTTCCTTTGTTTCCAGATTCTTCAAGGCAAAGCTCTATCTGTCCAGTTAAGACACAGCCTGAGCAATAATCTGGCTATAGGGATCAGAAGAACTGATCTTTGCCTTATATACCAACTTTCCACCAAGATTTGAGACTAAGAACATGGGAGGTTATTTTCTAAATTTAGGCCAACTTGTCTAATCATTCCTCTTCCCTAGATTGTTTTATCCCTCCCTCCCACATCTATGTTTGTTTTCCTTGTGTTCCTGATGTGCATAGGTCTCTTACCATATCAGTATTCAATAATGTACCTGATTTGATCTCATACTTTGTTAAGTGGTTATCCATGGGTTATGCACCTGTTTCCAGTGGATTCCTTGGTGCTCAGCACTGAAGAGATCTCCTTCAGTACAGTCCAGAGGCCCCCAGGGGGCTTCTCAGGATATGGAGGGGCAATTATTGCCTTGGAGACAAATCCACTCTCTTAGCCATTTCTTCCTACCCTATTTTATCCCCTAAAGGCCAACTGCTAGAGAGCTGATGCTCTAAATCCTCACACACTGGCCACTTCTTGAAGCCATCCTAATACTGCAGCATTCATTAGCAACCGCAGACTCTATCTGACATACAGTCTTCAATGCTGGTAAATAGCAGGGAGAATTGTGGTGAGGGCCATAACTGCCAGGACTAGATGTAGGACACGTGTAAAGTGAGCAAATTTGCCCATAATACTCTGTTATCTCTATGTGGCTGCTCAGAGCTCTCCATGACACCAGCATGAAACCTGCCTTATAACCAAATATCCTATTTCCATCTGTCTTTCAGATGGAAGGGAATGAATCTAGTAGTGAATAAAACCTTTCTTCTCTCCCCCAAAACAGCACTCGGTATTTATACACATGTTTTGGTGACAATGCCCGCACTTTAAGGTTGGAGTCATAGAATTAAATCTATAGAGAACAAGATTTCCGTTTGAGGAAAAGGAAGCTTACTTATCTTTGTAATAATATATCAGATATTTGAAGTAAAATAAAGTTCCCTAATTGAGTGATGTGAGATGAGACTCAAAATGTATGTTTACGATCCTCTGCATTTCTGATATATATAGATGTATGTGTGTATATATATATACACACATACATACATATATATGTGAGATACATATATCTCACATATATAATGAAATACATGATATACATTTCTGATGCATATAGATGTATACACACACACACACACACATACACACATCATACATATATACATGATGGAGGCATGTGGTTGTGTCCTGAAGGGACGTTTGTGAACTGCTGGTGAGTATGTGTGTCTGTGAGGAGAGAAAGGTTACTCATTTGCTGCATATGTGTTTTGGAGAATGAATCTTTAAATTTACCTGTCTGTGACTGGATGAGATGCAAAAGACTGGTGAAGAGCATTTGGCATCCACAGTTGTGGAGATGAGTGCATAGATGACGACATACATGCACCTACAGGCACTTTTGCTTCCACGCGCCTTTTCCCTGAGACACGCATTTCTATCAGGAGGTATTCAGAAGTGCTTCTATCTCAGGCGATGAGCATGTGCCCATTTCTGCCCCCTTGAAGGTATACGTAAGTTACATTTTTGTTTGAATACCCGTTAGTTTGATATGCATTGGCCTTGAAAATATTTCTGTCAGTGAATATAAACCTTCTTTACATGAGTGTTTCTGGTATCAAAGGGAATACGTGTGTGTTTGTGTGGGTGTGCATGTGTGTGAGTGCGTGCGTGTATGCCTGTGTTATGTGTAGGAATACACATCGGCTACCAAATGTGAGCCCCTTTTTGTGTTTGAATAGTGTAAATGGCAGGAAGCACAGGTGCTTCTTGTCTGCTCGTTAGGTGTATATGAGAGCGCTTTCAAAATTCTGGGAAGGAGTTAACCTGTCAAATATGAAGGTCCCACGCGGAGCTTTAAATATTCCCATAAAAGCCTCACAGGTTTTTTCCATCTGTCCCAAACTTCTTTCTGCTTTGCCTCCTATCAAGTCTATCCATTACCTAGCTTGCCTAGCTTGTTTCTCATGAGCAGGAATGTTCTGTGAAATGGGTAGGATTCAAGAGCCACCTCTGTGCTCCCATTGCAAGCCTAGCCACTCAGAAGCGGCTCCATCTAGGGGTTCCTTCAGGCAGAGGTAGAGATGCCAAGAGGGTAGGGACTAGAAGCACACTGAGAAGAAAGGACACCGCTGAAGAAAAGAGTAATATTTTGGAGAAACTAATATGAGGTGTACGTCTGTGAGGGGTGGATGGGAAGATTTTGAGAAAGTTGAGAGTTTGTAGAATAATAAAACTAAGTGGGCATTTCAGAAAGAGGGATCAAATCCAGGAGAAAATTTAGAGAAAAAGAATTGCAAATGTGTAAAATGGAAGTATAAAAAGTTTATGAAGCATATTTATGTGCAGTTAATATAAACCAAGAACTGGATTCACAACAATGAATGAAATAAAGAACCATCTCTTTATTGGTTCCATTGAAGAAGGCATAGAAAGAAATATTAGTAATTGAGAATAATTAAGGGCTATATTAGAGAATGTGCTACCCTGTGATAGGAGAAGGTGAATAATCTAGCTCAGAGCCTGTTAGAGAGAAGGCGGTCAGCAGGGTTCAGGGAAGAGAGGGGCAATGTCTGAGTCGGAACTTCATGATATATATGAGAGAGGAGGACATTCCACTTACAAAATCTATTTTTTGTACCTGTGAAAATTAACAGTATATCTGAGGAATCACAATAGCCCTGGAAGGCTAAAATGCATGTGTAGAAGTAGAACAAAAATTAGTTAAGTAGTAAAGGTTGTTTGGGGCCAGATGGTGAAGAGGTTTCTATGACCAAAAAAAAAAAAAAAAAAAGGGTGGTCTTTATTTTAAAGCAGTGGAAAATCAGAGGGCTAACACAGCCACCTTACCAGACTGCAAATTAGAAATAACACTGTGACATCTATGTGGAGGAAGGTTTGGAAGGCAGAAGAACTGACAGCAGGAAACCTTAGCAAAACCCAAAACACTGTTTATGAGTAAAAGTGGTTACAGAAGAAAAGTTTGAGATGAGACAATGGAGTTTTACTAAGTAATTTATAGTTACTCATTTGGTATGAGAATATACCTTTCCAAGAAAAAATAAAGTGTTGGAGTTAAGGTCAAAGTCATCTTTGAATCCTATCTTCAATTAAATATTAGTCCCCTTGTTCCCCCCATTACTTCTTTAATCAAATCAAGTAATGCAAATCTGTCCAGGACTTCTAGTCACTTATATAGAAATGTAGCTATCTGGAAAATAGCATTAGGGGCCTTTTGAAACATAGGTGATACCATAACGGATAAATCATTATGCATATTTTTTAACTCAACAATATATTTTCATTCTTAACCATTAAAACTACTATGCGAGGAGTGTTGGGAGAGGGTGGTGGGGTTACATTATATGTTTATATAAAAATTTAAAAAAATTAAAAAAACTACTATGCAGCATGACCATTTCTCTGATTAATTAGTTATCAGAATTAATATGAGAATTATGAAGAGCTCTATTCTACTTATGTTCTCCTCTTGCAAACAAAAAATACTTTATGTCTCTTCATGCATATGGGTCTTTCTCTCTGATAGATCAAGAACTAGAACTGCAGGTTAAGTAAATTTTTAATTTTTTTTTTATTTTTTTTAAAGATTTTATTTATTTATTTCACAGACAGAGATCACAAGTAGGCAGAGAGGCAGGCAGAGAGTGAGGAGGAAGCAGGCTCCCTGCTGAGCAGAGAGCCCGATGTGGGGCTCAATCCAGGACCCTGGGATCATGACCTGAGCCAAAGGCAGAAACTTTAACCCACTGAGCCACCCAGGCACCCCTAAATTTTTTATTTTGATGAAATGTACCAAATTGTTCCCAAAAGAGCTATAAAATTTTATAATTGACAGCCTTGGTTAAGAGCAGTCTTTTAATATCTTTTCTAGCATATAATTTTATCAAATTTTATTATTTTATCCCACAGAATAGGAAAAAAATGTTTCATCACTTTGTAAATATGTATTCTCCTAGTAACCACTAAGAGAATTATACATTTCTTTAGTATTTAAATATATTCTCTTTTTTTTGTAAGATTTTTTTTATTTTTTATTTTTTATTATTAAGATTTTTTTTATTTTTAAGATTTTTTTATTTTTATTTGAGAGAGAGTGCACAAGGAAAGCACAAGCAGGGGGAGGAGCAGAGGGAGAGGGAGAAGCGGAACCCCACTGTGCAGAGAGCCACTGGAATCATGACCTGAGCTGAAGGCAGACTCAACCAGCTGAGCCACCCAAGCGTCCCCAATATATATTCTTATATAAAATAACATCTCATATTTTGCTAGATTTTTACATCAGATTGCCCATCTCTGTCTTCTTTGTAGTTCCTTAAATATTCCAAATTTAAACTTTTCAGTAATATAAGTGGCAAATGTTGTCCCATTCTGGGACACTCTGTCCCATTCTTTCCCTTATTATTCAACCCCTATATGGTACCATTGTTATGAGATCTTGTTGTTGTTGTGATTTTTTGTTGTTGTTGTTGTTAGAACACTTAACATGAGATCTAACCTCTTGATAAAATTTTAAGTTGTTAACTATAGGCACAATGTTGTATAGAAGATCTCTAGAATTTATTCACCTTACATAACTGAAACTTTATACTCATTAAGCATTCATTCCTGGTCTCCCTCCACCTCAGATTCTGGAAGCCACCATTTTCTTCTCTCTTTCTGTAAGTTTGACTATACTTCATACAAGTGAATCATGCAGGATGGTCCTTCTTTAACAACAAGGCTTATTTCACTCAGCATAAAGTCCTCCAGATCCATCTGCATTGCAGCATATGGCAGGATTTCCTGCATTTTTAAAGCAGAATAACATTCTGTTGTATGTTTACACCACTTTTTCTTTATCCATTCATCCATCCACTGAGGGACATTTAGGTCATTTCCATATCTTAGCTATTGTGAAGAATGCTGCAGTGCAGATGGGAGAACAGATATTCTTTAAGATTCTGGTTTCAATTCTTTTTAATATACAACCAAAAGCAGGAAGGCTGGAACATATGATAATCCTATTCTTAATTTTTTTGAGGAAGGACCATACCACTTTCTATACTGGCTGCACCATTTTACATAAGTAGGCATACCAAGTTATAAGGGTTCCAATTACTCCATTGTGACCAACTCATCATTTTTTTTTTTTTCTAACAGCCATCCTAACAGGTGTGAAGTGATCTCTAATTATGGTTTTAATTTGCATTTCCCTGATGATTAGTGATGTTGAGCATCTTTCTATATATCTGTTTGGCATTTGCATGTATTCTTTAGAAAAATGTCTGTTCAGTTCTTTTGTCTCTTAAAAATTTATTAGTTTTTTGTAATTGAGTTGTAGGAGTTTCTTATGTATATTAGATATTAAACCCTTATCAGATACAGTCTGCAAACATTTTCTCCTATTATTTAGGCTGACTTCTCACTCTGTTGACCGTTTCTTTTGCTGTACAGAAGTTTTAAGTTTGATGTAGTTTCATTTGTCTAATTTTGCTTTTGTTATTTGTGCTTTTGGTGTCATATAGAAGAAATTACTGGAGGGTGCCTGGGTGGCTCAGTTGTTAAGTGAGAGTCTTGGTTTCTGCTCAGGTTATGATCTTAGGGTCCTGAGACCCAGGCCCACAGTGGGCTTCCCACTCAGCAAGGAGTCTGCTACCCTTCTCTCTCTCCCACTTTTTCTCCCCCTGCCTCTCCCCCTGCTCATGCACTCTCTCTCTAAAATAAGCAAACAAATCTTTAAAAAATAAAAAGAAATTCCTGCCAATTCCAATGTCATAAAGCTTTTCCCTTATGTTTTCTTCCACAGTTTCAGGTCTTATGTTTAAAACTTTAAGCAATTTTTAATTGATTTTTATGTATGGTATAAGATACAAGCACAATTTAATTCTTTTGCATATGGATATCAGTTCTGCCAACACCAATTTTTAAGGAGATCTTCCTGTCCACTGCATATTCTTGACATCTTCATTGAAGATCAGTAGATATATATACATGAGCTCATTTCTAGGCTCTCTATTCTATTCCATAGGTTTGTATGTTTGTCTTTATGTCCTGTCTTGACTCTAAGTTTTGAAGTTAGATAGTGTAACTTTCCCAACTTTGTTTTTTCTCTTCCCAAATCATTTCGGCTCCTCTAATCCCATACCATTTCCATATAAATTTTAAGATAAGCTTATCAGTTTTTACAAAAAACGTCTGGCCCTTTGTCAGGGGTATTGTTGAAACTATAGGTAATTTGGGAGATAATTGAGAGATACCTAAATATTCCGTATTTATAAATATTTTAACTATATTGACTATACCGAGTCTTCCAATCCATAAATACAGAATGTCTTTCCATTTTGGAGGTTCTTTAATTTCTCTCAGCATTATTTCATAGTATTATTTGTTAAATTTATTCCTGTTTTAAAATTTTTGATGTTATTGTGAATAAAATTTTCTTAATTTTATTTTCAGATTGTTCACTGTTATTTATATGATATATAATTATAATATATGTAAATATATAATATATTGTTATAAATCATTTCTGTATATATAATTATGTATATTTATATAAATATATAAAATAAATAATTCATATAATTTATACAATTCAATTTATATATCATTAACTTGTTAATTTTAATTAATCAATTTATTGAAATTATTAAAATTATTGAATAGTAAATTATTGTTAATATTAAATTAATTATTAGATGTTAAAATATTGAATTAAATTATTAATTAAATTGATATCAATTGAATCACTGTTAATTATATTTATGTATTATAATTATACATTATATTAATTTAATTCATATTATTCCCCTAGGAACATAACTTAGCATGGTTTTTTTTTTCTTTTCCCCACATCACAATTTTGTGGTCCTTTGTCTGGAATTTCAGTTCTAACTTTTTTGGGCATTTGACTGAGGGAAGGCGATAAGACTGTAACTGTGCTCAGCCCTTCTTACTGAAATTAGAAAAAATATTTGGACATTATATGAGAAGTGAGGTTAATTGTGGGGCTTTAATTTGGGAAATTGGTGAGTGGCAATATCACCAACTGACTTAGAAAATCAAGGTATGTTCCCTTTTTTTTCTTTTTTTCTTTTGTCGTTGTTGGAATTTCCTTACCACTGTCTCTTGAGGAAACTGGAAGAGGCTTTAAGATTCATTTGTGAAGATCTGTTTTGGGTTATTTGAGTTTAAAATAAATGGAACAGGGGCACCTGAGTGGCTCAGTTGGTTAAGCATCTTCCTCTGGCTCAGATCATGATCCCAGGGTCCTGGGATAGAGCCCCACTTAGGGCTCCCTGCTCAGCAGGGCATCTGCTTCTTCCCCTCCCTCTGTCCATCCGACTTCCTCTCTCCCTCCCCGGATCCTGTTCTCTCTCTAAAATAAGATAAAATAAAATAAATGGACATAAGGATAGAGATTTCCAGGGTAAGGAGAATATAGAATGATCTAAGGGGATATATTTGTGATTCATCGGCCTACAGAGTTCAGTTAAAGTCATGAGTGCAGATAAGACCACTGAAGAAAAAGAAAAGACCCAAATAAAGATCCCTCAAAAATGCCAAGATATGCCTTGGACAGGACACAGCTAAGCAAAGTGAGCATTAAACTTCTGAGAGGGAGAATTTAAAAAAAAAAAAAGGAGAAACTGGATTTATAACAGCCAAAGCTCATTGAGAAATACATTAGTTTAGGAAATATGAGTGCCCCTTGATTTAGTACTAAAAGTGCTGGAGTCCAGCCTCAGCAGGTCCAGGTGTCCCCGAAGGAGGGTGGGTGTCAGCGAGAGGAATGAAAGAGCCACACAGCAAGTTCTGGTCAGTAGTCAGGTATCTCCATTTTATTCTGATTTTAGAGCTTCTTATACAGGCAGTTTACTTAGGGTAGGGGGTTACATTCATGCAAAGGACATCAAAGGACTCAAGCACTCATCAGACAATTTCTCTTTGTTCAGCACATGTTATTCTAGTTAAGCTATGATGGGTACAGACTGGTGCCAGGGATGGGGGACAGGGTCTTGCTTCTTGAGTAATCATGTCCCTCAGAAAGCTATGGGAGGTAGCACAAGTATGTGCTTTTTGGTAACTTATTCAGGGGTCTGCAGGAAAACAGGATATAGGTTAATAGAAAACGAGAAGCTTTAGGGATAAATTAGATAGTAAGGAACTGCAGGAAAACAGGAGACAGGTTTATAGAAAACAAGAAGCTATCTGGGGAAACTGAGTATATAGGAGAGAAGTAGGAACGAGAAGGCGTTACCTTTGCAGGAGGCAGGGTATATATCAATGGCTAGGCTGTGAAAGCCCTGGACAAACATCAGCCTAGGGAGGAAACCGTCTACTTCGGTACACATCTAAAATTCTCCATTGTCCTAGGTACAGAATAAATTACCTCCTTGAAGTTGCTCTGGCCCACAAGCCTGAGAGATGTTTGTGGCAGATTAGCAAGGGGCTCTTAATTTGAGAGAGATATGAGGATCACAGAAAAAGGCAAGAGATTATCAGACCATGCTTATCTGCGGGGCTGCCCTCCTCAGGATTAGGCCTGCATCAGTTCAAACCTTAACCTAGTGGGGCAATGCGCTCCACCAGGCCTCATGGCTCCCAACATTAAAGATGACTTTAATGACAGCACGGAAGTCCACTGAAATGTGAGTATGCTAAGGCAGCACAGAAGTCAGAATGTCTGGAGTTGAGGGGAGCCAAAAAGGTATTTATAGGAGTACAGAACCCCTTGCAGGTGTTTGCTATTGGTGGCAGAACATGAGTTAGGGGAAAGCTACAAGAAAAGGCAGGGTTGAAGGAAGCTGGGAAATAATCTACTGATAGAAACAGATTTAAGGACAGCTTTAGAAAAACTGCCAAGACAAGAGATGAGTATGGCATAGATATTAGAATGTATGTGTGTGCAGGGAAGGGAGGGAGCATGAAATCATATGTGTGCTGGGCCTGGGGAAGGAGGAGGCAGACTATTTTAGACAGTATCATGCAAATGTGTCAAAATATTAAGTAAATCTTTCCAATCACTTTCCAGATTCCAGAGTTCAAAGTGGATCCAGAACTATGTCAACATTCCCCAACCAGGCAGCCCCTAATAACACTTCAATGGCCCCTACCTTCTTGTTGGTGGGTATGCCAGGTCTATCAGCTGTTCCCTCCTGGTGGACGATACCACTCATCACCATCTACCTTCTCTCTGCCCTGGGCAACGGTACTATCCTCTGGGTCATTGCCCTGGATCCCACCTTGCACCACCCAATGTACTTCTTTCTCTTCCTGCTGAGTGTGTCTGATGTTGGCTTGGCCACAGCCCTGATGCCCACCCTGCTGGGTCTTGCCTTTGCTGGTGTTCATGCTGTCCCTGCATCAGCTTGCCTCCTACAGATGTTCTTTGTCCATGTCTTTTCTGTCATGGAGTCCTCTGTTTTGCTCGCCATGGCCCTAGATCGAGCACTAGCCATCTGCCGTCCTCTCCACTATCCAACACTCCTCACCAACAATGTTGTTAGCAAGATTGGCCTGGCTATCGCTTTTCGATGCCTGGGTCTCCACCTGCCCCTGCCATTCCTCCTGGCCCACATGCCCTACTGCCACCCACAGGTTCTGACCCATTCTTACTGCTTACACCCAGATATAGTCCATTTGGCCTGTCCAGGAGCTTGGAGTGCAGTCTACAGCCTCTTTGTGGTTCTTTCAGCCATGGCATTAGACCCCCTGCTTATTTTCTTCTCCTATGGCCTAATTGGCAGGGTGTTGCAAGGTTTGGGATCCAGCGAGGATCGCTGGAAGGCTGGTCAAACCTGTGCGGCCCATCTCTCTGCTGTGCTCCTCTTCTACATGCCCATGATCCTCCTGGCCCTCATTGACCGTCTCAGGGTGCCAGTACCTCAGCCTGCCCATACTCTACTCTCCTATGTCCACTTCCTGCTTCCTCCACTGATAAACCCTATTCTCTACAGTGTCAAGATGAAGGAGATTAGAGAGAGAATACTCAAGAGGTTACAGCCCAAGAAGGTGGCTTGTACTCAATGAGGAGGGTGCCGCTCCACATTTGGTGGCTCAAGGCTACCTAGTACAAAGGTTTCCATGACAAGAACTCAGCACACTGTGCCTGAAATGGTCACTCAGGCACATATAAGCTCATGTACATGGATACCCTGCCTGTCCTTGGAAGTGTACATGTGTATATTAAGGAAAGCTTACAAGCTCCAGAGAATGGCAGTGGTCTACTCACTGTTACACTACAGACCCATTGCATAGAGAGGCCAGGATCTAGGTCTTCTCGCAGCCACCCAAGTGTGTGTCTGTTGTTGTTTTGTTTTTGTTAATTTTCCCCACCACATCTACATCCCAACAGCTGAGGAAACTGGAGGAGTTAAACAGTTACACAGCAGAGAAATGAGAAGTCAGAAATATTCGATAGCCCTCTTCATGTGTGTATACATTATTTTACAGACCTTATCATGGATTTTGATATAGACGTGTCATGTATATAATCACATATCATTGATCTATTAGTGTAGCCTCTTAGTCTGACTTAATTAATATGGTATATAGTGATCTCCCTCTCATAAAACAACAAGAGTTTTGGAATCTTAACAAGAATTACATTATTTTTATAGATTAAATGTAAGAGAATCAACATTTATGATGATAAACATTCACATCCAAGAATATATGACAGATGTTTCACTTAGTAACTTTTTAAATTTTTTCAATAAAATTATTTGTGTTAAATTTATTTCTATAGTTTTAAAATGTATTTTGTTGCTCTTATAAAGAAAATATTTTGCTATTTCTATTTCTACACACATAATGTTAGATTGAGAAATAACATTTTATCTTGCTTTAATGTCCACTTTACCAAATTAGCATATGAATTATAGGTTTTATTTTTGGATTGTATTTGTATGTAGCATATATAAGTAAAAATATGTAATTGGTAATGTTTCCCTACTATTCATATAACTTATGCCAGCCTGGTTTTGAGCCAACAGGAATGTGGTCTCTGAGAAACCCTGCTTTTCCTAAAATTATACTTTCTTCCCACCTCCAGCTTCTCATTTACTTACTGAAAGTGCAGTCATGTAAGGGATTGGAAGTCACACAGGCCTAGTTTTGAATTCTCACTTCATGACTTCCTGTGCAATTTGTCCACCATTGTTCTTATGTTTATAAAATAGGTATAGTAAGGACTGCATGAAATCAAGTCTCTTAAAAAAAAAAGATTTTATTATTAATTTATTAAACAGAGAGAGAGTGTGAGCACAAGCAGGGGGAGGGGCAGAAGGAAAGGGAGAAGCAGGCTCCCCACTGAGCAGGGAACCTGACTGGGAGCTCCATCCCAGGACCCCTGGATCATGACCTGAGCCAGAGGCAGATACTTAACTGACTGAGCCACCCAGATGCCCCAAAATCAAGTCCCTTTATCAAGGTGTCTGAATATAAGAGATATTCAATAAATGGTAGTTGTTTGGGCTGGATGAAATAAAAAATAACCATATTTAAACCTTCTATGCATACTCAGTGTGAAAAAAGAACTTTATAGCTACAAGATTCTTTCAGCTCATACCACCTCATTTTACTGAAGGAAAACTGCAACTTGGGATCAGCTGAAAGCATTTTTGCATGGACCTTGGTAAGTCAGCAGGAGACAAACTAAACCCACCCTCCATTTGTTTACTAGTGCAGGGCAACACTTTTTCATGCTGTCTCCTGTTCAGGGACACAACCACTTAATCGTGTCAGTCTTCAAATGTCCAGTAGTTGGTAGTACCACTCTTGGCCAGTCAGGGGACACTGTTCTTTCTGCAAATCACCTGACAGGTTTGAGGAAAAATGTTCACACAGGGGAATAGAGGAATGTATTAGCAGGAATGTTTACAATGGCAAACAAAATTTAACAGTGATTCAGGGCAGTTGGTGGAAACTGAAAACCAGGAAAAACATTGCAAAATTCAGGTCTCTAGGTTAGTTCCATTGCTAAACAAAGCTAAACAAAGACTTCAGACCTATAGCCAGAATGCATGTGTGTGTAAGAAAGAAAACAAAAGAGAGAATGAGAAAGCAAGAATTCATAACAGGGATCATAAGTTTAAATACCTAGAAGAATTGGGTAATACCAGCACTAAGTAGAGCAAACCCATCCTCAGACTGTGACCTTTCAGTGGGTTCCTACTGTTTCCACATGGGAATATAGACCTGGTATTACCATATCTTCCTACTTTTAAGATAACTTGTAAATCTCTATTTTTATATGAACTCATCTAAACACTATCTTGTCTAAACACATTTGTCTGAAGACCATTTTTGGATTTTATGTCTTTTAAAAAGATTAACATAGTAATCCATACAATGCAGAAGGAAGGAATTATTTTTTAATTGCAAAGTACATATGAAATCTGTCATAATACACAACACAGAGAAAGTAATTTTGGGGGGACACCGGGTGGCTCAGTCAGTTAAACGGCTGCCTTCGATTCAGGTTATGATCCTAGGGTCCTGGGATCGAGTCCTGCATCGGGCTCCTTGCTCAGCAGGGAGCCTGCTTCTCCCTTTGCTTCTGTCCCTCCCCACTGCTTGTGCTTTGTCTCTGACAAATAAATAAATAAAAATCTGAAAGAAGGAAGGAAGGAAGGAAAGAAGGAAGGAAGGAAGGAAGGGAGGAAGGAAGGAATTAAGAAATTTTCTCAAGACCACATAGCCAGAAAGTGGTATAGCTGAAACCAGAAGACTGGATTCCTGGCTGAGTCTTTAGCCTTTTTACTCCTTTGGCCAGCCCCCTGGCAGGACAAAGTTATCAAAATAAAAGGTTTAGAGGACATGTTATCCCTGATAGGGCCTTTTTAGTCTTTCTTTTATAGGTTGACTTCTAAATCCCGCCATCTGGAACTACTTTATATCCTATTGATTACCAGTCATCCTGGACTCTGATTCCTTAAATAAAGGGATCATAGCTTCATAGCTCCTAAATCTTCTCTGTTGACACCTTCTCATTAGGTGTCCTTGGAGACAATGTCAGGAAGTGACAGGTGGGTCCAGGGAGGCTCAGATAAGAAAGTTGTTTGGATGTCTGTTTGGCCACAGTGGTACAGATTCTGTGTTGTGTTTTGATAGTTGTCAATACCTAATGGTATTATGGGTTGCCCTCGATTCTGTCTCTCACGAAGGGCCCTTACATTTCCTGTCAATGTCAGCTTCTGGTAAGAGGTGCAGAGAGTGCAGAGGTGAGCTGAGTCTAGGTTGACCCCTGAATCTCCACCCCAGCAAAACTTCAGACTATTCTTTTAGTTCAAACTGATACATATCTACCAAGCACATACTCTGAACAATGTATTTTATTGTGAGGAGACTTTCAAAGTTGAATAACTCACAACTCTTTTCTCATGGAAATTCATATTGTAGTCACTGAGAGAGACATATGTATGATAGGAAAGATGCCTCTGGGTCTCCATCAATTGTGCCCCGTGGACTCAGTCCCTTGCTGTTACTAGAAATGCTGCCAAATGCCAATGGTCACCTGTAATTTCTTCCTACAATTTCCTCCCAATTTGGTTTCCCCCGAAAACACACTCTCTAGGTTCCCCTTTCCCATTGCCCCCGACAAGTTTTCTTTCCCAAACATTAATGTGCATACCAATCATCTAAGATCATGGTAAAATGCAGGTTCTCACTTAATAGGCTTGTAACAGGGCATGAGATTTTGCAATTCTAGTTATGTTCCAGGCGATGCTTATGCTGCTGAGCAGTGTACCACACTTTGAGTAGCAAGGAAGAGAACATATTTAAAACAACTTAGATATATTAAGGGCTTAATGTAAATCACCAAAAAAAGGATCAAATAAGGAAAGCAAATGCAAAGATGCTAAATGGCTCCAGAACCTTGCAGAGCTCCCCCAGTCACAGTTTAGGGCTGCTTATCATAGAAGCTTCTCTGTTTCTCGCTCTTCATTCACACCTCAACATAGACACCATCAATCCCCCAAACAGTAACAAAAGGATTCCTACCTACTCTCTGAAATGCAGGCCTCTTCCTCAAAATCGGATATGCCCGCGGTATATTAGATCCCCTTTAGGGATTAAATGATTGATTGGCTAATTAATTAATGTAACTTAAGAACTATGAAGTAAAAGGAAATGTCTCCTCTTTGAAAGAAATATTGCCCTGCTCCTAAGATAATGTATTGTAGAAAAAATGGGACTTCCATGTCTGCCCCATCATTTAGACTTTAGACTCAGTTTTTCCAAGACTTTTACTCTAATCTGCTGAGTTTTTACACAATACACAATGGGGTTCATCAAAGGCGGTACCAACAAGAATGCATCAGCTATCAGAATCATAGCCAAGGGGGATTTATGCTTGGCAAAGCGATGCATGGTAGCCAAGGTGATGATGGGCACGTAGAAGATGAGCACAGCACAGATGTGGGACACGCAGGTATTAAGAGCTTTAAGTCGCTCCCCATGGGATGCAATACCCAATACAGTCTTCAGGATGAAGACATAGGAAACCGCAATGAACACGCTGTCTGACATCATGCAGAGTGCAACAAACAGACCATAGTAAAAGTTAACCCTATTGTCAGAGCAGGCCAGTTTCATGACATCCTGGTGGAGGCAATAGGAGTGTGAGAGCAGGCGTTTATTACAGTACCTGAGTCTCTTTAAAGTGAAAGGAAGAGGAAGAACTAGTAGCATGCTTTTGATAGCAAATATCAGTCCAATATGCAAAACTCTGGAGCTGGTAAGAATGGAGCTATATCTCAGGGGTGTGTGAATAGCTAGAAAGCGATCAAAGGACATGATCAGAAGCACCGAAGACTCCATGTCTGTGAATCCATGGATGAAAAATTCCTGGGCAATGCACGCATCAGCAGAAATCTCCATAGTATTGAACAAGAAGATCCTCAGCATGGAGGGAAGAGAAGAGAAAGACAAGCCCAGGTCAGATAGGGCCAGCATGGAGAGGAAATAGTACATTGGCTCATGCAGGGAAGGCTCTGTCTTGATGACAAAGAGGATGGTGCAGTTGCCCAGGATGGCCAGGAGGTACATGAAACAGATGGGGATGGAGACCCAAATGTGCACATGCTCAAGCCCTGGGATCCCAATCAACAGGAAGGTGGAGATTTCAACTTCTGAGGTATTGAGAGCAAACATCACAAATAGGTCTCTCTTTTATATGCTCCTGGTAGATAAATAACATCAACAACAAACAGAAATTCTCTTAATTGTATTTACTGAACACAATTAAGTTCAGTTGCCAGGTAAATTATATATAGCTCATCTTTAGGTATCAAACAATAATGTAATGTAATTTTTCTATATAAAGAAGAATACAGAGTAGATTTAAATGGGTTCTTCATGATATCCACTTGAGACTTTCATACTATTCAACTATATCTTCATTCCTTGATATACTTCTGAACAACTTGATAGCTTGGAAGCAACGAGGTGTTCTGATAACCTTTTTTATTAAAACTACCATTTTTGAGATTTATGCATCAAGTTAACTAAGTTGGAGTACATTGAGTCTGGAAAAACTATAATGTCCTGAATGTGGTCATTGGTCACATACTCATACAAATCACAGATGCTATAGTACTAGTAGTTAAAGGAGGCCTCTTATATTATTTTATATGTTATTTTTTATTATTTCATGGTACATGTGTGTGAAAATATAAAATGGATCTACCACAGAGTTTGACAAACTAATATGCTGAGCCAAATTCAACCTATGCCTTGTTTTTGTACAATATGTGAGAGTTTTAAAATATTTTAAAAATATTTTTTAAAAGTGTTTTTAAAGAGAAGAAGAAAAAGCATATATGACAGAGACAGGTATGTGGCCTGGAAAGTCTAAAATATTTACTTTCTGGCCATTTACAGGAAAAAGTTTCTTGACCCATGTGCTAGAAAATTATGCGTCCAGGCACAAGCACACAGACACGAACAATCACAGTAGAATGAGTGTAGTGGGAATAGAGTAATGGTCAAAGAGAACTCCAAATTTAAGAGTAATGTTTTAGTTTTCATTTTTAAAAAAGCCAGTAACACATGAAGCAAATACACAAGTGTTTTAAATTTTCCCAAACTCCCAAAAGAATTGCAAAAACACAGGACAATGCTCTGTACTTTTCTATATTCTTTTAATTCTTCCCCCCTCCCAATCGTCTTACACAACACCACTCCCAGAATTATAAACCACCACGAGATATCCAGGACCAAACACTATTCACCAGCACATTACTGTAGCCTGAGGCAGTCTGAGTGAGCTGAGGAAGGACTCCTCTGACACCAGCTATCATACTCTAGGTGGTGAACTGCCAGCCAGTACATCAGAATAAGTGGTGAGAAGGGAAGGGCCAGGCACAAGCATTGATCCTTTTGTGGGGAGTTAAGAAGTATGTCTTGTCAAGGGTAGAGAAAGGGAGTGCATCCAGATGGAACAAATTACAGGGTGGACGGTGGAACTAGAAAACAGTGAAAGGGAGAACAACTACTAGCTCTACTCTCTGCTGCCAAAATTTTGAAGGACATTTGCCTCACCTTGACTCAAGATAGGGACTATGACAATTTGTGGCATGTAGGGTGTGTCATATGGAGAAATGATGAGGCTAAATGAGGAAAACATATTTCAGTACCGTGCGTCTATTTTGTCTTGCCTCTCATATGTGGCGAGTATTTCCTTGACAAGAAGCACATACCACAGTTGTGATTTGTAGGTCCTTTAAATACTCACATTGTTTCCATGCAGTTGCTATTGGCCCACCTCAGAATGGCTGAGTTCTTGCCCTTCTTTCCCTGTCTTGCATTCCTTTGCCATTGCTCTTGGCTGTTCAATGTCTACGTTTCAGACTGGTGACCAATTCAGGTTCTTATCTCTGGTATTTGGACTTGATCCTGCTCGTGTTCTTGGTGCCAGCATTACTCACACCTCAGGTAGCTCTCTTTTTAATAGCTCTAGGCCAGAAAAACCCCAATAGTGCAGCTGGCACTCTCTTTGTCAGGGGAGTGGGATTCACAGCGAGAAAAGTGATAATATAGTTTTTATCCATTCTTACTCAAAAGTTTCCTCAACATGGCCATTTTGGGTGGCTCAGCTTGTTAACTGTCTGCCTTTGGTTCAGGTCATGATCCCAGTGTCCTGGGATCAAGCCCCATATTGGGCTTCCTTTTTAGTGGAAGGTCTGCTTCTCCTTCTGCTACTCACCCTGCTTCTGCTCTCTCTCACTCTCTCTCTCAAATAAATAAATAAAATCTTTTAAAAAATGGTCATTTCTAAAATTCCATGTCTAAGGTCTTCCTGACAAGCTACCAGCCTAACTCAGGTACTAAAGGAATGACTTACTATTGGCAACATTGTCTTTTCAACTGTGTTAATCACAAATACAAAGATGTACAAAGCAAATACAAAGATGTACCCCATCCCACATATGTTCCCTAAACTTTTCAGCTTTCAATGCTGTCCCAAATGCAGTTTGGTCCCTTAGGCTGGACAAACCATGAAGCATTTTTACCTCTAGCTTTCTCAAAGGCATAAGGTTGATCTCTATAAATTGCAGAATTTTCACCAGGAAACATAAAATAACCTTATGGAAATTCACTTGGAGTCTCTAAGACACCTACCAGGCTCCTAGGTTCCTTAACCAAGAACAAGGGTGAAAAGTTTCAAAGTTGCCAGGTTCTGTAACTTCTCTGCTTCAGCAACATGTTGAGAATCCATATTCTTATATAGACCCTCATACTCTTTCCTAGCATAGGCATATCCTCCTGAGAATTGACAGGCACTTAATCCCCTGGCAAAAAAACAAAACAAAACAAAACAAAAACAAAAACCAACTATCTAACTTCATCACGGTCTGTCAATAACAGACCTAAGAAATGCAGAAAGCAGGCTCTGACTCACAGTCATAGATTTAATTAACTCTTGAGATCCTATTCCTACATTAGGTACAGGCTTTGAGGAGAGCCTGTCTCAGACACTGGTAGGGTGGACTATACCCAGCTATGTCTCCAACAATAAGTGTGTGCCTTAATAGTCTCAGTCTAAGACTATCACAGACCTTATGTGGAAATCTTCCCACAGATGATAGGTTCTGTTTTGTCATCACAACATCTATTTTTAAATGTGAGTGGATTTAGGTAGGTCACAAGCTTTCAGATTTATCATTGACTCCTCTTCTTCGTTGTCTTATATCTTGTCCCTTCACATTTATTGGCCAGTGAAGGCATTTCATCTCATAAGAGAGAAAGCAAGCCAGAATCACAAACATTCTGGTATCTTAGAACCTCAATGTCAAAAGTATCAATTCTTATTCAGCCCTCAACTTTGAAAATTGGAAATAAAAAGTATAACTCCAGTGGTACATTTAGGAGGACATATGATTTTCAAAGACAGAATAGAAAATGAGATCTAGTTAAACACCATCAGCATGAAACAAAGTAACAAGAAATAAATGAACCAATTTACATAAGCTTACAATGATCACTTTGTCCTCAGGTTAATATAAAAGGAGATGTGCAAGAGGTGAGAGGTACAGTCATCAGCACTGGTCAGGCAGAAAACTGGAGAAGAGGGGCTTATAATTTGATTGTGAAAAGTGATTTTCTATATTCTAGTATATATACATATTAGAGTCAGAGCAATAAATAAATGATAAAAATTCTTAACCTGGATGTATTTAATCCAGCATTTGTCTAGGATCATAAGAGAATTATATGGCTCAATTTTATCTATGCTACATCCTCCCAGCATTCCTTGACATATATCTGCATCATTCTGAGTTGAACATTCCTTGATCTCTAGACCCAGAAATGGCTTTAAGCTCACCAGGAGGAAAAGCAACCAGAACTACACACACACACACACACACACACACACACACACACAAAAGAGAACTGGTGTTCAGTTATGTTTTATATTTCCAGGGAGCAAGACAGTAAGAATTGTGCTCCTAAAAGGACTAAATTTAGGTAAAAGGCAAATTCACTTAAGAAAGTTTAGGTAAAAGATGAAATAAATGAATTATCCTCTTCCTGTTTTTCTTTCTCCTATTCAAATTGCTGCCTCAGTTCCTCCTCCTCCATTTCTTCCCTTACTTTATTCCTTTTTCTAATCTATCGTTAATATTACAATTTTAATGTAAAAAAGTTCTGAATTTCATAATGACAAATATTCCTTATAAAAGGAGTTTCTCTCAGCAGCCCTCTCTGAGAACACTTCTATGTGCTTTATATGCTTATTGAACTTTCCTCATTGTCCTGGAGCTACCTCCATCTTTTCTAAAACACATGGCCCATGGAAACCTTTTCAGAACCATTTCTCTGCTATGAGGTTAAAAAAAAAAAGTGAAAAAATAGAAGTTGACAACTATGCCACCCTAATTGATTTATGGAATTAAATGGGGAAGTAAAGTTTGTGCCAGAAAAGAACAAAGGTGACTTTTCAGTTCAACAGGAGAGATGGCTCAAACCTTACTTGGAGGCACCAGCCTTCTGTCAACCTACAGCCTCTCCTGGTGAGAACATCAGGGTTTGAGTTATGTCATGAATCAGC
>RCUC01139206.1:0-22605 GCA_003697995.1 Taxidea taxus jeffersonii | reverse complement strand
GGGGCACTGGGCTCTGTTCAGTTGTGTTGAACCAGGTTGACGTTCACCCCCCGCCACCCCATGCTGTGCCCATGGACTGGGTGTCTCCTCCCGTTAGAGGATTTGGGGGCATCTCACCCCGGGGGATGCTAAGCAGAGCAGAGAGTATGGTCTGTAAGTGTTAGCATCTGAAATAAATCACGAGGCTGGAGAAGGGACAGGAGCAAGATCTATCCCACCAGCTGGGTCCCCAGGAGACCTCACCAAGCTTCCAGCATTTCACTGCTCCCAAAGGCTCTGGGAGAGAGAAAAGAAAGTCCACCTTGTTCAAGGAACATGAAACACATACACAAGCCTGGGTCCAGGAACTCGGGCCACCCAGCGCACAACCCACTTAGATGAGATTTGAGATGGTATTTCTTCCATTTCAATACACCAGAAATTTGCTCTGTGAGATAACTTAGCCTCCCTCTCTTCTGCCCCCACTTATTCTTCAGGAGGCTAATTCCAGGTTTCTCTTTCCATTGTAAAAGTTGTACCAGGTTAGGCCCATTTCGTTATCCTTTCAATTATTTTTTAATTGTGGTAAAACACATATAACAAAACATTTACCATTTAACTGTTTTGAGTGTACAACTCAGTGGCATTCGGTATATTCCCATTGTTGTGCAAATATCACCACCATTCATCTTCAGACTTTTTCATCTTCCCAAATTGAAAGTTGTCCCCGTGAAACTCTAAGTCCCCATGCGTCTCCTGCAGGCCACAGCACCTACCACTCGACGTTCTCTCTGTGGGCTTAACTACTCTAAGGACAGCATATCAGTACAGTCTTACAGTGTTTGCCCTTGGGGTCTGGCTGGTGTCACTGAGCATGATGTCTTTAGGGTTCATCCATGTCATAGCACACCTCAGGATTTCCTTCCTTTTAAGGCTCAATAATGTTCCATTGCATAAATATATCACATTGTGCTTACCTAGTCAGCTGTCAAAGGACACACTGGGCTGCTTCCACTGCTCAGCTGTGAATGACTCTGCACTCAACAGAAAAGGGTCTACTTATAGTATTGTGATGCCACATCAGAAGCTTGGGTTAGGGGTCAGTCTAAGGATTCTAAAGCCTCCCTTCAAGTTCAGTGACCTCCACACACAATACCTGGCCCCCACCAAATGGCTCAAGTGATCACAAAACCCTACCCTCACATACCAGAGCCCTCTACCCCAAGGACATCATAACCCTCACACACACTAGTCCTCATACCCCAACCCTCACACACCCCAACCCTCATACAACCAACTCTTACATGCCCCAACCTTCACATACCTCAACCCCCACATGCCCCAACCCTCATACACCTAATCCTCACAAGCCTCAACCCCTACATGCCCCAACCTTCACACACCCCAGCCCTCACATACCCCAGACCCATGAGAGGCCCCCTTTTCTCTAGGGACTTCATGGAATGGCCTCCAGCCTACACACAGGAACTGCAGCTACTTCCCAGCCTTAGGGCATCATTCAGGGAGCCCCAACATCTCCATTTCTGTCTTCCATCCTCTATTAATGGGACCACATACTTTTGAAAGCAAAATGCCTCCACCTCTGCTGCCTCTGCCATGTGAGCAAGGACAGTTCCAGGTCTCCTGGACACAAAGCCCTGTTCTCACCTTGGACATTGGAAGCAGAAAAAAAAAAAAAAATCCTGTAAATTATCCTGTGCTCTGTGGGGTTTTTTGGGGGGGGGGGGGGGGTCTCTGGCTCAGTCAGTTAAGCATCCGACTCCTGATTTAGGCTCAGATCATGATCTCAGGGTCGTGGGAGAGAGGGCTGAGCATGGAGCCTGCTTAGGATTCTATCTCTCTGCCCCTTCTCCCTCCCTGTCTCTAAAAAAAATGAATAAATAAAAGATAAAGGTTCATATGTACTAACTCCAGCCTCTTTGGTCCTATTTTTTATCACATTATGTGCACTTTACCTCCAAAAGGAGGACTTATATAGAAAAACACATTTGAAATATCATAATTTTCCTGATGTCCCTGGGGCATAGCTGGTACAGAAAACCTAGAGAGCTTTGAAGGGAGGAAGCATGTCGGTAAGATGGTCTATGGGTTAGGAGGAAACAGGCTGTGCAAGTCTCATTCACACCTACATCTCCAGTGAAGACCGCAGGTGTATAATTGGTGCCTAAGCAGTAACTATTGAATAAGTAAGTGAAGGAATATTTAAGGACATGAACAGATGCTTCTCTAAAGAAGGCATACAAATGGCTAACAGGCACATGAAAAAATGCTCAACATCACTAGCCATCAGATAAATACAAATCAAAACCATATTGAGATATCACCTCACACCAGTTAGAATGGCAAAAAATTAACAAAACAGGAAACAACAAATGTTGGCGAGGATGCAGAGAAAGAGGAACCCTCTTACACTGTTGGTGGGAATGCAAACTGGTACAGCTACTCTGGAAAATTGTATGGAGATTCTTCAAGAAGTTAAGAATAGAGCTGCCCTACAACCCAGCAATTGCACTACTAAATATTTACCCCAAAGATACAGATGTAGTGAAAAGAAGGGCCACATGCATCCCTGCTTTCATAGCAGCAATGGCCACAATAGCCAAACTGTGGAAGGACACAAGATGCCCTTCAACAGAAGAATGGATAAAGAAGATATGGTCCATATATACAATGGAATATTACTCAGCCATCAGAAAGGATGAATACCCAACTTTTGCATCAACATGGGTGGGACTGGAGGGGATTATGCTGAGTGAAGTAAGTCAGGGAGACAAAGACAATTATATGGTTTCATTCATATGTAGAGGACCACATATAACATAACAAGGAGGACCACAGGGGAAGAGAGGGAAATCCAAAGGGGGAGAAATCAGAGACAAGACAAACCATGAGAGACTATGGACCCTGGGAAACAAACAAAGGGTTTCAGAGGGAGAAGGTTTGGGGGAAGGGATAACAGAGCAATGGTTATTAAGAAGGACACGTGCTGTGATGAGGACAGGGTGTTATATTTAACTAATGAATCACTGAACACTACATCAAAAACTAATGATACAGTGGCTAACTGAACATAATAAAAAATAAATAATCAATAAAAATAAAATCAGTGGGAGGTAAAGGGAGAGAATGGGTGCCCCACTGAGTGCCTATCTTCACTTTGAATCAGCCAGAGTAAAAATGCTTCTTAGCAGAGGGAACTTCAGGGAAAACCTGGAGTCGAGTCCAGTGGCTGTTTGCTCCTGGCTCACCATAAGAGGTTGGGGTGAGGTGAAACTCACAGGCAGATGACTCTGGGTGCTCCTTACAGACCTTACCCAGCATTCTTGGAATCTGTAGCCATAGGAAATGCAAGGACAACAGTAAAGAGAATCACACAGATGCTCACTGGTCAGGAAGGTGAGTCCAGTCTTTCTGGATTCTCTTGACAATGGGATAACTGCTGGGACAATAGCAGGAAGTTGCTGCAAATGCCAACCTGCTTACTTTCCTGCTTCTGAGTTCCAACCCTATAAGGGAAGTGGATGCACCACTCACTGCACTGGTAGGTAACCCTCCTACACCTCCAACCTCAGGCAGTTTGAGCATCAGATGGTCAAAGTGGGGAAAGGAATATACCTTTTCAGGAAAATTGGGAGAAAAAGTTTTTCTGCTGAGAGCATATGCATACTGACTGGCTTTACAGAGCCTGTGGATAGTTACAGCCAAAGATTTGGACAAGATTTGGACACAATACAAAATGACCCACCTGCTGAGATCAAGGCTGCTTCTGAGCAGAGCACTGAGGAAGGAAATCAGGTAGCAATCAAGTTGCTGATAAAGAAACCTGATCAGACACAGAAGAAAAGACACTCTTGTCTGTCTTTGTTGGATGGGCCCTTTTCTGCAACCAGTCTGCAGTTTTTGTCATTTGAACCAGTGCATTCAATTTTATCTCAAAAGACCCCCCAACTCGATCCAGCATGCTTAAACTTGATACAGAAAGACTGAAGCCCATCTTACCAAAAACCAAGAGGTAACCTACAAGGAGCACAAAGCTGTTGACCCACCTCTTGTAGAAAGGGTCACTCTCAGTTTATTTAAAACACTAGATCAACTGCAGAAATAATTACATGTAATACATATACTACTCCTCTGTTCAAGCAACCCCTTCACAGCAACTGAGATCCAGGAAAGTCTATCGTTAAGGTTCATAAAGAATAGAAAGTTGTATCAACACTGAGGTTTTGTGGTGAGTGAGATGAAGTCTCCGTAGAGTGTGCTGGTTCTATCTCACCAAGCTACTTTCTCCCAACATGGCTGTGGTTTGATCTTCAAACAAGCTGAAAGATAAGCAAAAACATTTCCTCCCAGCTTACATTTGACTGCCCTCAGCATCCAGCCTGTTTCATGAATGCCAACAATATAGTAGAAAGCCACAATTCACCCACACCCAACCACAGAACTCCCTTCTAGAATAAACCAGAATTTGGGCAGAGGAACCCATCCAAAGAACAAAATCAAATTTGACTGAAAGGTGATATAGTCAGCCTCTTTTAGCCACTGATCTTTTTGAAGTGGGAAATGTGAGAGTTAGGGAAATCAGATGGGTAATTCAAACCACTATAAAATCACAAATGATATCTTAGAACCAGAGGCAAAAACTTTAGAATGGACTGACAGACAAAATCTGCACTGCTCAATTCAGTATCACTAGGGGCATGCAGCTATTTAAATTTAATTTTCAACTAATTAAAATAAAATAAAATTTAAAATTCAGCTCTTCAGTCAAGCTAACCACACATTTCAAGGGCTCAGTTGCCACATGCGGTTAGTGGCTACCATATTGAACGGCACAGATATGGAATACTTCCATCATAGCAAAATGTTCTATTAGACAGAACAGGAGTAAACACTAAGAAAGGAAGAAGGAAAGGGAGTTTAAAAAGAAATAAAAGAGTTCTTTTCACAAAAAAAAAAAATTTTCAGAAACCTAAGTATTCACCATATTCCTATCTTGATGCTTGCTTCCCAAAGGCATACTCAAACACAATGGGGAGCCTGCTTCCCCCCTCTCTCTGCCTGCTTCTCTGCCTACTGGTGATCTCTCTCTCTGTCAAATAAAATCTTTAAGAAAAAAAAAAACACAATGAACACATCGATGACTTGATACAAGATTCTAGGACTACATAGATCAAAGTGCTTCCATAAGAAGTAGTAATTGTATACGCACCATGGGTAATTATTTTTGTAACTGTCATAAATAAGCTGAGAGCAATTTCAACAAAAGGCTGATTGGTGGCCTCATGCGCATTTTAACAATCTATTCTTCTATTTCTAGTGGAACAAGTTTCAGTCTTCTAAAATGGAACAGGAAAACATCCTACTTCCCACTTTTAGAACAAATATATTTACTGGCACTCTTCTTTCCATAAATGCTCATCATAAATTAGGTTGTGTTTTTTCTTTCTGGAATTTTCTTAGCAGAAGCCTTTGCTCTGGGACCATATCAACCTTGAATACTAGCTCTGGAGCAGTAGAGATTGTTTCAGTCAAGGCTCTTTGCCTAACAGTAATAGAAACCAATCTGTGTTACCTTGATGAGAAAAGGAACTTTGTCAGATGGATTCAAGAATGCTTCATGGGGTGTGAGGGTAATGAGGCCTCATGAAGGACTTCCACCATTTCTTTCTGCCTCACATTTCTGCTTCCCTTTGTCCAAATACAGAATTTCTCACTCTCTTTAGAACTTTATTCTCTGCTTCTCTTATCACAGGGTGGAAAGGGCAATCCCTCAGCTCTGAAGAACATATGTGGCCACTTCATGACCCATGGATTTCACATGTCCCTTGGTGCTCTGAATTTCAGAGACCCAACTCCATGTGCCCAGAACTGATTGGCCCAGCTTATCTCTCAATGGTCCAAACAATCCTGAAGGGAGGGTGGAACCATCTGTAGTAAACGTATCAGCAACAGCTACTGAGGGGTGGGAGTCTAAGCAGCAGACAGTTCTCAGAAAGAGGAAGTCTCAAAGAGAAGGTGCTCTGGGCAGTAATACCAAGGATGTAAAGGGGGGAAAAAACTGTGAGTTTAAGAAACTAAACCATCTAATAGATTTATCCCAATGCTCAAAAATATTATAATGCAGGATATCCACAAAATCTGAATATACCTAATATTATTTTTATTTTTAACAGATGAAAGACGTCTTTGACAACAAGTATATTCATTCACTTGTGCTTCCAGACATTATGGACAGAGTTTGCATGACACACTACTTCATTGCTACATTACCATTATTCAAAGAAAGCAAATATCTTATAAGGAGATTAGAGTGCTAACAGAAAAATTGTTTCCAATGTACTTTAAAAGCTAAGATGATTTTTATGTTTAAATTTCTGAATATATATGCTTTCTTTGGAAAGGAAGTAGAGGCATTTTTTACAGTTTATGTAGTGTTTCTATAATAGTCTTTATTTTAGAGATATTCTGTTAAGTTGATTTTGTTACCAATTATCTCCTTACCTATTTTCTCAGAGATACTAAATACTGGTTTTCTTTGAAAGGTACTGGACAAAAAACAATATAAAAGCCAAATTATCACCTTTATATTTTTGCTGTGAAAAACTTTTAAAAAAAGAAAGCAAGCTTATATATAGGTCAGCTCAGTTTTTTGGCAAATATTAACACTGTACTTTAATTTTTAATAGCATTTGCCCAAGTTTTTCATACTAAAAATTCATTTCTAAAGGAATACCTTTCCCTTGTGGTGAAAAAAAGACATCTATTTCCATTTGCATTTTTTTTATCAGATAAGTTTTTTTCTCCCTGGAGTTCCCACAATAAAATAAAGATCAGGTCATTTAAAATAGAACTCATCAAAACTAATAATGTCTTTGATGGTGACTAACATATCACAGTAATAAATAAAAAAACAAACAAACAAATAATAAGATAAAATGGACCTCATCATGTAGGCCAGAATGGCCAAGGAAGTAGGTGACAAGCTGAACCTCTGTTTATCCCTTTGGCTTTTCATGTCTCATGTCCCAGACTTTCAAGATCTCCAGAAACCCACCCAGTTTTCCCTCTGTTCATAGCTAATGGGGTAATAGGAAAAACATATTTCAAGTCAAATACCATCAATAAATTATATGATTTTGAGATATTACTTATTCACACAGAGCCTGTTTCCATCTGAAAATGAACAATGGAAATCTTACAGGTTTGATAAGAAGATTAAATGAGTCAACATGTGTAAAATACCTAACCTAGTCCTCAGCACACAATAATTCTACCTATATTAGTATTAAAATTATGATTGTCATTGTCTTTCTCTCAATGGCATGGCTTTTAATATGTACTATCTTCCTGAAAGAAAATCTTGAAAGATTTTCAAGACCAAGCTAAAGAAGGTCTTGAAAATCTCTCCTCTCCCACCCTCAGTTCCAACCCTGGGGTACAGCTCTGTCCAGATACTGAAACAAAGGAACAGTAAGACGAAAGTAGACAAATGACTCTGAAATAAATTTTGGTAAATCTCTGTAAGTCTGATTGGAGAAAAGAGAGAAGGCACAAATAAAAAGGATTCAGAATGAAAAACAGAAATAGAAATATAGATGCACAAATTAAAAAGAGAAAATTATGAATGTTTTCCAATAATCTAAGAACTTAATTGAAATAGGTAATGACCTAGAAAAAATATTAGTTGTCAAAAATGACTATGGAAGGGGCACCTGGGTGGCTCAGTGGGTTAAAGCCTCTGCCTTTGGCTCAGGTCATGATCTCAGGGTCCTGGGATCAAGCCCCACATCGGGCTCTCAGCTCAGCAGGGAGCCTGCTTCCCCATCTCTCTCTGTCTGCCTGTCTGCCTACTTGTGATTTCTGTCTGTCAAATAAATAAATTAAAAATCTTTTTAAAAAATGACTATAGAAAATACAGAAAACCTGAATAGTCCTATACTATTTATAAATTTTAATCTCTAATTTAAAATTTTTTTCAGCTGAGTATGTGTGGTTTATTATTTTATTCTCTCCACTTTTTATTATGGAAAATTTTAAGTATATGCAAAAGCAAAAATAATAAAAATTTCTCATATAACAATGTTTTTGCAGATAAGCTTTATCAAACATTCAAGGAAGAGGGATTCTAATATCTCATAAATTTTTTCAGGTACTAGGAAAAGAGAAAACAGTACAACTTTTTATGCTAATATAATCTTGCTGACAAAAACAGCATGAGGTGAGAAAAGAAACTTTAGGCCAGAGTAGCAGTACTGGGAAGTGGGGCATGTTGAACTTCATGGTAACTTTGCCTTTCAATGTTAAAAAAACAAAAAAGCCATATTTTACATAGAAAGTTTTTATCATCCTTGCCCCTTTATGTTGTGATTTATCTTAATTAAATCCCAATCCTTCCATTAATTCCTGATAAATCCACACACTACACACTTGCAAGGTGGTGTTGTAGATGAACGTAAAGAATAAAGCCTGTCCTGTATCCATTGTCCTGGACCACAGAGACCAGAGAGTAAATGTCAAGCCTCTAGCCCATGTGTTCCAGGAGAGAATCCTAAGCAGAGTGAACAGTGAGCATGTCAGTGACTCCTAATGATTTTGTTGCCCCACTTCTCCAAATGACCATTCAAAGAAATGATTTCATCTGATTTTATGAATCAGCCAGGTGCACCCCACAACTGCCCTATGGCCGCAGCTCAGGACAAGCTGATGCCTTTCCCCTGCTTATCTCATTGGAAATGAAGCTCATGACTTGCTGCCCCTGTCCCCAGAGGTGTTACATCAGAAACATTGAAGATTCAAAGCTATCAACTACTTTACTCCTATGGCCCTCCAGCCAACAACATGGCCTCACTTGAGTCATCAGCCCAACTATACACTATCTTGCTAAATGAAACTAATTTTAGTAACTTCAGAAACTAAGATATTCTTGCACTTGCCAATTACATTTTCCAAGGCTAGATCATTGTTAACAGAACCCATGTAAAAAGGAATGGGCATGAAATATTTAAAAGACTGTGAGATTATCTGCCTGATTGATGTTGAGAGTACTGAAAGGTAAGTTTGGTTAGGCCTAGCTGGACCAAGGTAAAAATGATGTCACTTGCTTGAATAAATGAGGCAGGAGGGGGGTTCCAACATTTTTTAAGCAGCAGTGCAATTTTAATGAGTAAAATTATATATAGGTCTTCAATATATAAAACTGATGAGATCCAAGCTAGTCTTCTTACAGCAGGAGGATGGAGATTCAGAGATTCAGCCTCTTGACTTTCTCTTATCCTCTGAGTCAACCCCTCTAGACCCTAGCCCCTGCCCTTCAACACTTTGGGTCCTGAACATACAGCTCAAAGTCCACTGCCATGTGACACTAAGTTTCCACTGAAAACCATTGTCACAGGGGCACCTGAATGGCTCAGTTAAGTGTCTACCTTCAGCTCAGGTCATGATCCCAGAGTACCAGGATGAAGCCCTGCATGGGCCCTCTGCTCAGCAGGGAGTCTGCTTCTCCCTCTGCCCCTCCCCCATGACTGCTCACTCTCTTCCACTCTCTCTAATGACTAAAAATCTTTTTAAAAAAGACAAAACAAAGAGATGACTCTTTGTCACAGAGTCATCCATTATTTAGATATGGGAGGTTTCTGTAAACCAAATCTTTTGTTTTGTCAGTGAGAAAATTGTGGGAAGAAGGGTCTTCCTGACTAATCCAAACTTCACATCTACCCAATGGCAGAGGCAAAAATATTATATATATACCTTGACTCCCACCTCCTCCTATATCCACCTCACCCCACTGAAGTTTTCACCAATTAAATAGAATTGTATTACTGAACTTGCATCCATTACTGACTCATGTATTATTAACCATTCCCATACTTCAGTAATCTATGTACACACTTCTGCAACAAAAGTCCTGGCTAGGGTATGGATGAGGCCTGCATAGATAGATGGCCCAGACATACACACATGTCATCCACTAAGTATCATGGGGGCCAGGAGCCTTCCAGAAATTATTTGAATATCTGTTGAGCCTGGGGGCAAGTAGAAAAGGGCCAAGTAAGGGGAATCAACATAAGGTAGGAATAGGGAGATTGTGGGGGTCCCTGGGAAAAAGCCTCCTGGGCTAGATAAAAGGGTTGGATCTGATGGGTCAATCTCACCATCTGAACCTAAGGGATGAGGGGAATGGTGATTCCAGGTATGACAAATGCCTCTGCCTAGATGTTTCCCCAAACTTGACCACATTGACATTGTGTACATGACTTGGGAAAGAGAAGAGGTGTGGAATACAGACAATTTAAAAAGTTGTTAAGTCCTAGAGGAGCTAGAACCCAGCATCTCCACATCGGGTTCCCCTCCAAAAGAGATTAGAAATGTGTTTCTCTACCAGCAAGAGTGGGAATAAGCCTCAGTAGGTAACAGACATTGCCTTCTTCTCCCCCCTCCTACTCCCCACCCTCAAGCAAGTGTTAGCAGCCTAAAGGAATCACAAAGCTCCCAGAGACCTGAGGCTCCAAAAGCAAAGCAAGCCTTCCCTGTAAGTCCCACCCAGAAAACTACAGAAAATCACACTGATTGGCCCTGTTTATGTCACATGACCACTAATGAGACCACTCATCATGGTAGGAAGGACATTGTGCCATGAATGGCATGCCCAAGTCAGTGCCTATACCCCAGCCAGCCTCCCTGAACCACCCATGATGGGGGAGGAATGGCAAAACCCTAAAGGTGAAAAGCAGTGCAGATATTGGAAGGAGGGATGCTGAATAGACCAAACAGGAGGTATCTACCACAGACTCTCAGCCTGAGAAATTTCTAGACTGTTACCTCAAAACAATCAAAAGTAAAAGGTTTGGGGGTGCCTGGGTAGTTCAGTCAGTTATGTGTCTGACTCTTGTTTTCAGCTCAGGTCTTGATTTCAGAGTCGTGAGTTCATGCCCCATATTGGGCTCCACACTAGGCATGGAGCCTACTTAAAAGGAAAAAAAAAAAGTTTAAAAAGAAAAAAAGAATTAAAGGTTTGAGTAAGCTGAAATTAATTTAGAGAGTAGTATCTGAAAAAGAAGACTCAAAAGAGAATTTAAGAAGGTAACCATCATATTCAAGGGCATAATAAAGACAATGTAAGAAGCTAAGACAACCAAAGACAGAAGAACAAGAACACAGAAGTTAAAGGGAATAAATTAAAGATCAACAGAAGCTACCACACAGTCATATCTCCCAGTGCTACATCTGTGGTTTCATCTTGTCCTCCTCAATAGCCCTGTCTGACAAACTACCATCCCCCAAGAGCTAAGAAACCTGAGTTTCACAAGGTCAAATCAACCAAGGTCATTTAGCTAGTTCTGCAGCAGAATGAAATCAAACCCAGGTCTGAAGGACCTCAAAACCTCACTGACCCCTTCCATGTCTCTCTGCTCTCCCACCTGCCCCCTCAGGCCCCTCCCACATCATACTGTCTCCCATGTTCTGCAGAGCCAAATCATGAGGATTTTAGAGCTGGTGCATTTTTGAAACTATAATAACAGCCAAAATTAGAAGTTAGTGTATAAGAATTCAATAACTAATGGGAGTCTGACTGGAATGGAGAGAAGACAGTTGGAAAACCAGCAAGGTGTAAGGTAGTGCTCCTTGGGTATTAATGCTGAAAGCAGCTCTGGGTGCTTGTTAAAATTACACTTTCTAGGGGTGCCTGGCTGGCTCAGTCTGTGGAGTGTGAGACTCTTGATCTCGGAGTCATGAGTTCAAGCCCCACATTGGGTGTGGGGCCTACAAAAAAATTTTTTTTTAATTTTTAAAGAAAAAAACTGCAGCTCCCATGTCAGCCTCTGCACTCATCGGGGAGTCTGAGATTCCCTCTCTCCCTCTTCTTCTGCCTCTTCCCCTCCTTGTGCTCTCTCTCTCTCTCTAAAATAAATCTTTTTTTAAAAAAGAAGAAGGACAGGACAGAGATGTACGTGTTCCAATACTGTGTGTACTAAAGAAGTAGAAAAAGAAACGCAACAAAGGCAACCACTTATCTGTTTTTGAAGGTGTTATCTTTGTCTCAGAAAGAGAATATTCTGGAAAAACCAAGCAACTGGAAAAGGGGGAGGAAGGGGAAGTACCTTCTGTATCACTAAGTGGCAAAGTACCAGACCTAAGCAAGGCTTAAAATAATTATTAATACTTGATCTAAGGTTATAAAAGAGTAAGGAAAGAAAATAAGAGGAAAGAATGCACTAAGTCAATGTTATTGATTTACACTCTGAAAGAAATGCCAGAACTATTATTTAGATGTCAAAATAACTCCAAGAAGAGTACAAGGCTGTTTTGATCATTTGAAACCAAATACCTGCTTTCTCTGAGATGAGGCTTTCAGACATAGAGCCTCCTTAAATACCACTGCGATGCTCTGAACAGATCACATTTCCCCTTCAAAGGTTATACTATGTTAAATTATGTGCAATTTCAAAAAGAACAAGTCGTTGTCCTACTTTGAGTCCCCTTCTCTTAAAAGCATGTTTTGACTAAGATTAATTTATAGCCCAAGGAGATCTGGGGAAAGGAAAAAAAAAAAAAAACACCTTGAAATTGCAAGTAAAAATAACTAAGAATTCCGGTCGCTTCTTAAATATCAAATGACGCTGTTTTGGAAATAGGACCAGATCTGCCCAGAGCCACAGGTAAATGGACAAACGCTGGGATTTGCCGCATCCAATAGACACTTCAGGGGGAAGAAAGCTCGCTGGAAGCCACAGCTGTGGAGTAGCCATAAACACCGGGCAGTTGGCTCTGCTCCATGCAGTGGGAAATGGTACAGTAAGGAAAATGAGGGTAGAGACGCTCACTTGCCTCACAGCAGTGTCAGGAGGCTAATCGGCCTGCTAATCGTCGGATCCTGAAGCACCGAAGAGTGGATCAGCAAGGGGCATAAGCACATTCGACTTCCGGTTTCTGCAAAACGTGTTCATGTCGTGTAGATAACTGCGTCCTGACCGTTCTTATCTCAATAACTGCAGACATGCTCATCTCTTTCTGCACTAATAGGACCCTTTATTTACTTAACAAGGTATCTCCATAACGATGTATCATTTGTGTTTCCTCTTTTTATTTTTATTTTTTTAAGCGGGGGAAGGGGCAATGGGAGAGGGAGAGAGAGAATCTAAAGCAGGTGATGCACCCTGCATGGAGCCTGATGCAGGGCTCCATCTCACAACCGCGAGATCATGACCACCACTGAAATCAAGAGTTGGACCCTCAACCAACTGAGCCACCCAGGCGCCCCATCCTCTTATTAAAACAAACAAGAAACAAAACATTCCTTGGGCTTTTTCATATGTTCTTCACATAGGCTAGGAATCTCTTTGTCACTTAGGTAACACTTGCTCCACCAAATCAGGGTAACTCATTAACTGGAGAGGCCCAAGGAGAGCCTATGTGACAGAAGGTACTAGGCTTCACTCACCCACTTACGGAAGAAAAACCTCCTTATATTTCTCAGCTTTTTCCAGCATTCTTGGGGGTTTTTCAGATGCAAATTACCAGAGGGGAACAGTTTTCAATGGGATAGGGATTAAATACTTGCATTGTGTGGCTTTGATCTGTTGGAGCATTTCCTAAGCCCTTGGATTGTAAACTGCCCAATACTTAACTTCCTTAGAGGATTTAGTAGTCTTCTATGACTTCTATGACAAAGTACCACAGTCTGGGAGACATCAGCAACAGACATTTATTTCTCACCATTCTGGATGCCGGAAGTCCAAGATCAAGGTGTCGATAGGTTTGGTCTCTCCTGAGAGCTTGCTCCCTGGCTTGTACATGGATCTTCTCCCTGTGTCCTCACATGGCCTTTTGTTTGCGTGCCCACATCCTTATGTCTCTACCTCTTCTTATAAGGAAACTAGTACTCTTGAAGTAGGACCCCAGCCTCAGGACTTCATTGTATTACTTAGAATTCTCCAGAGAAGGAGACTTATTATAGGAATTGGTTCGTGTGGTTGCGGAGGCCAGGAAATCCCAGAGTTTGCTGTCTGCAAGCTGGAGAATCAGGAAAGCCAGTGGTATAATAAACAGTTCAACTCATTTCCTTTTTTTTTTTTTTTTTTTTTTTTTGTAGTAAGAAGCCAGTTCAGTTGGTGGGAGTTAGCTCCAGGAGGATGAGGATCATGCCGGAGGCTGAGCCCTGGAGCCTTTCCTTTCTAACAAGGCTATTACGGCTCAGGAAACGCCATTGCTACAGAATTTTCTAGATGGTCCTGAGCTTCTTTCCCCAAATGTGTGTGGAGCCCTAAGGGCATGGATTCTTTCTCTTCAGATCTTTCCAGGGTTGTGCCTGTCCTCCTATGCCGAGTCCTATGCACCTCTCTGGGGAATCACAGGACCTCAGAGTCTCATCCACACTCATTACTTCCATGCCTGTAAGCTTTTCCCCAATAAATCCCGTTTTTCATTTAATAAATAAATAAATAAATAAAAACAGTTCAAGTTCAAAGGCCTGAAAACAAAGGCTGATCATCTAAGTCCCAAAGTGAGTCCAAAAGCCTGAGAACCAAGACTGTCAATGTCAGAGGCTCAGCTCTAACAGAGGGTAAATTCACCCTCATCTGCCCATTGTTCTATTTGGGCCCTCAATGACTAGATGATGACCACCCACACTGGAGAGGGCCATCTGCTTTAGATAGTTCACCAATTCAAATGCTAATGTCTTGCGGAAACACTCTCAAACACAGAAATCATGTTTTACCATCTATCAGGGCATCTATTAGCCCAGTAAAGTTGACATAAAATTAACCATCCCTCTCATTCAACCCTAATTATGTCCTCAAAGGGACTGTCTCCAAATATAGTCACAATGAAGATTAGAGCTTCAAAATATGAATTTGGAGGAACACAATGCAAGCCTTAACAGAGCATACACTAGAAACATTTCAGAACCAAATATAAAAACTCTATAGTACGGTGGAGAAGTTGAAGCTATTACTCTATTTTAACTTGACCCATAACACCATCAGTGTACGAATACCATGAGTTAAATAATCCTCCTGAAATAAACCAACTATCTATACAATAAAAGCTCTGTAAGTATGGGAAGGGATTGGTCCTGCTGCCAATGTAATAGAAAGGGGTTTCTACTCCACCAGAAATACTTAGACATTCGTTTCCAATCCAAATGATAAGGTATATCAAAATATATGTCTTGGAAACCATCCGTGTCATTCCTAGCTTCCGATAAAAAAAAAAATGTTGTGGGTATAGCATTGAATTAATAAGAGAGGAGGGCTTTTCCCTCAATATCCTTAGGATCTGAAAAACCGCTACTGTTAAACTTAGCAGCCATTACTATTTCAATAAACAGTGAGTACAATCCAGAAGGCATTTAATCTAGAATGTATAAAATCTATGCAAATCATCAAATGTGACTAGCCAATAGGAGAGTTGAGCTTCTGGCACAAATTTACTACTGGCCCCTCATACACTTTCTTCTTCTTCATCAAGATCCATGGCTCTACAATTCCCTGAGCCCTGACAGATTTTGTGTTGTGCACATAGCACAGTGTGGCCTAGGAGCAGTTTGTAACACGGGATCATTTAAGGGGGGGTAAGTTCCTGGAAACAGCCCCATCTTATATTAAACAGCATCTTCAAACAGATATAACCAAGACCTACAGATAGATATTTCCAAATCTCAAGAGTATCCAACCTTTCCCTGCAGCTCATGACCTTTCTATCAGCGGCCCCACACCTGACATCATCTACGTGAAAATGGTGTCTTCTTGGCCTAAGCTTAAATTTCCCATTTTTCTTTGCTTTCTCTATCATTTTCTCCTTGTTTCCAACATTGGGCTCTTTTGTTTTAAGCCCCAAATCCATGCTACTTTAGATGCCTATATCTGTATCCAGTGTGTCTGACCTCCCATGAGCGTTTTCTACGTAACTTCACTAATGCTGGAGAGTTATGGCGATGAAAACCTACTAATAATTATTACCAAAGCAGGATGATAGAGGGGAAAGATAGAATTGTGAGGCATACACAAGAACAAATAGCCCATAGAATATCCTTGTCTTTGTAGTAAAAAAAAATCTGTATGTATATGACATATTTTATCTTCAAGCGTCTGATTCAATACATATATGGCTGGTAATGGCATCAGAACATGGAGGACATGAGGCCCAATGTGCCCTATATATCACATCAATCGACCTTCCACTGACATCCTCCACTAGCCCATTCCAGACGTTAGAAACCCTCCTGCCCTTTGTTTCAGTAGAATTGAGTTCAGACTCCATTCTGTCTCTCCTCTGCCATTGTAACGGTCTTGAATAAAGTCCTCCTTGACTGATTAACATTGTCCACTGCAGTTTTTGCTTTGACAAGAGTTTATCATTTCTTTAATTCTGCTCTTCATGGAGAAAAGGGAAAAACTCCTTTTCCCTTTACTTCAAAGAGTTACTCTCTTCACAATTAGCAAAGGACCCACTATTTCTTCGTGGTAAAATATCTATGAGATATCTGCTAGTAACTGCTGACAAGCTGTTTGAGAAGTCCATCCACATTTGTTCATAGGAAACTCTAAAGATACTCCTCATTCTCATCATTCATTCAACAACTATTTATTGCATTTTGGCCAAAAACTGTGCTTGGTCCCGGGTAGGCTCTGGCGAGTGTGCAGACCCAGTCTCAGCCTGCAAGAAACTTCAGTGCAGCATCAGTGCTATAAGAGTAGCAGTTCGGAAAGTATTAATGTGCTTTTTTTTCCTCCCTTTCTCTCTCTCTCTTTTGTCTTTCTCTTTGCTTTCTCTTTCTCTTTTTCTTTGAGACATCCCTCTGTCTAGGAGGAGAATGAGGATTATAGAAGACAGGCAAAGAGACAGACCGACATAATGTTCACCTTCGTGCACTCAAAGTGATGATTTTGCAGTGAGAGATGGACCTTCGGGCTGGGGTGTTGTCCTAACAAAGGGCATCCAGTTTTCCTTATCCCCCCAGTAGCATATCAACAGCCAGGCTTAGAAGACTAAGCCATGGGGTCTTTATACTGGAGGCCTGAACAGAATCTGCTCCATTTTGGCCCTGAGTGAACTGTGGTGAGAAGGGAGCCCAGAGGCAGGAGAGCAAGATAAGTGCCTTCTTCCACTCTGGCCACTATAAAAAATACCATAGATTGAGTGGTTTAGACAAAAAACATTTCTCTTTTATCGTTCTGGAGGTTGGGAGGTCTGAGATCAGGGTGCCAGCATGGTCGGGTTCTGGTCAGAACTCTCTTCCTGCTGTGTAGACATCCTTCTTCTTGGTGTGTGTCCTCACATGGCAGAGGGAGACCAGGTGCTCTGGGCTCTTCCTCATCTTATAGGAGCACTAATCCCAATATGGAGACTATACTCTCATGACCTCATCTAAACCTAACAATTTCTCAAAGGCCCCAAAACCATCACACCAGGAGTTAAGGTTTCAACATATGAATGGGGGGTAGGGAAGACAGAAACATGAAGTCCATAACTATAAGCCAACAGGTGGACTATTTTTCAAGTGAGGATATCCAGGACAGAGTTCTAGCCATACAGGCTGTCCCACATTCCAATTCAGGGACTGGACACATCCTGTAAAATTTGGCTGCACCGAAAAGCATGGTCATTCTAGAAGATGCCTTGAAGATCAGCCAGCCTGGGCCACATGGATTCCTGGCCTGCAGCCAGGTAGAGAATCGGGCTCAGAAGCCTGCAGGTAGCAAAAGCCAGTAAGAGAAAGACAGTGCCTGGGACAGGCTGCAAGTTCACCAGTTACAACAGAAGAACCAGCATGGGGAGGGTAGAACTGTAAACACAAAACCCCTCCTCCTACCCAATGCCATTTTAGGGAAAGAAACAAGAGAGGCTACTGGACCATGTTTCTCCTCAGGCAATTGCCTAAAGAAGCCATTTAAATTCAATTGAGGTTTTTTAAATTAAATTGGATGAGATAAAATTTAAACTGGACAGGACTAAAAGCCAGATTTTACCCAGTAACCTGTGGGGTGGGCTGAGGGGGAAATTGGATCATGCAGCCACAATGAAGGCATTACATTTTCTCTGTAGTATAAGTTAAATTGATGCCCCTACACAACAGCCAACCTTGGTTGCATGCTGAGATACATTTCACCCTCAAAACAGCCCCTGGAAATCAGTACTCTGCTTGTCCCCATTTACAGATGAAGAGGAGGAAGCACAGGATGGATGATTAAGAACTTCCCATGGGGGGCGCCTGGGTGGCTCAGTGGGTTAAAGCCGCTGCCTTTGGCTCAGGTCATGATCCCAGGGAGCTGTGATCGAGCCCCACATCGGGCTCTCCGCTCTGCAGACAGCCTGCTTCCTCCTCTCTCTCTGCCTGCCTCTCTGCCTACTTGTGATCTCTGTCTGTCAAATAAATAAATAAAATCTTTTAAAAATTTAAAAAAAAAAAAGAACTTCCCATGGTTCTTCCATCTAGAACCCATGCTCCTAACCTATACCCCACACAGCCGCTGGTCAGAAGACCGTTAAGCAGAAGGCCTCAGAAATCAGGATGCCCATTCAAGCAAAGGAAGATACCATACAAAGCTTTCATATCAAAGCAACAAGCAAAAATACCCTACCAGCAAGCAAAGTCACATAACTTCTTAGTATCTTGTGCCTGGTGACACAAACTGCCCTCAAAACTTAAAAAAGGGGGGGGGGAGGGGGCAAAACAGCAGCAGCAGTAATTACAGATGAGATGAGAACAGTTAAGAGAAAGGGAAGTTGGAAGAGGTTCCCTGTAAGAGCTGTATTTTTAGGGAAAGAAAGAGAAGAGAAGAGTGATTTTTCTTCCCACGACTCTGGATCAAACTGAGGTTTGATTAAAGAATGACCTTGACCCACAGCAGAGAATAATAAAAGACAATTTCCAGTAAGTATGCTAGCTCGAATTAATGATTTACTTTTTATTTTTAAACCAAATTCAGTAGAGATTTACATGCATTAGGTTACAATGATTAACATTTGAAATTTGACCTTGAAATAATCTTTACATTGTAAATTCTTAATGATCAAAACAATGTTCTCAGTGATTAAAACATATTAGTGATTAATTATTAAAGGAGAATAATTGCAAATACACATTCCTAAAATCTCAAGGCTTTTAAACCATTTGTACAAATGACTGGACATTTTTTAAATTTACTAAAAAAAAAAAAAAGCCTCCATCTAATCCACATTTTCACTGTCAATCCAAAAACAAGAGAAAAGGTACTCTAGCAAGCTAGAAATGCACATAACTACCTGTGATCCCATCACAGCCAAAGAGAGAAAAGAAAATTATTCTTTATCAACTTGCAACATTAAGAAATAATCTCAAGAACTTCTTAGGTAAGGTTAATAAAAGGTCAGTAGTTTTGATCATTTACCTTAAAGAAATCACTTTGTTATCAGTTTAATACCATGGAATCAGGCATGATCTCAATGCTATACCTAAGAGCTATGATTGATGCCCAAGCTGAGTACAGGACAAGCAGAGCTACCGAGCAAACCTGAACAAGTTTTACTGAGTAAGAAGGTTTCAGGGGCACCTGGGTGGCTCAGTCGGTTAAGCTGCTGCCTTCGGCTTGGGTTATGATCCCAGGGTTCTGGGATCGAGCCCCATGTCGGTCTCCCTGCTCAGGGGAGAGCCTGCCTCTCCCTCTCCCTCTGCCCCTCTGCCTCCACCTGCTTGTGCCCACACTCTCTTTCTCTAATAAATAAAAATAAAATCTTTAAGAAAAAAAAAGACGGTTTCAAGAAATGACTATACCTTATGCCATAGAGAAACAATACTCAACCAGACACTGGTCCTGTGTATTGGAAGCCATCTTTCCCAATGCCATGGTTCTTCTTAACCTGGACACACTTGCCTTGAGTAGATTTCCTCTGACACAAGGAACCCCACCCGGAGTATGTACAAGCCAGGGCTGACGATGTCATCTCAGGGCCAAGGCTGTCCCAGGGCCAGGAGGAGGGCCTCGCAGGGGCATCAGCCTCCCAACAGCTGAACACACCTGGCCAACTCTTTGGAGCAAGATAGAAGACCATTCTCTACACTCTCCCCAAAACTGCCCCTTGTCTGTGGGGCCCCCTCAGACGTGACAACATTTAGTAGAAAAAAATAATAATAAAAGGCAATTTGCTGGGGAATTGACCTATATGTAATTTTCTAAGTTGTCAAACACTACTTTTCACAATTTACATTGATCATAAACCTAGTTTTTCAAATATAAAGGAATGATACCTGAAATGTTACCTATATTCATGTTCTCTGCTGGATAACAAATTATCACAAACTTAGTGCTTCAAGCAATACCATTTTTATATTTCACAGTTTCTGTAGGCTAGGACTCCAGCACATTTTAACTGGGTTCTTTGCTCTCAGTTTGCACCAAATGTTTGTATCACTCCAGATTCATATGCTGAAGCCCTCATCATCAATGTGCTGGAAACTCTGGGAAGTAATTAGCCGTGGATGAGGTCATATCAGAGAATGAAGAGACTGGAGCTTGCTCGCTCACTCTGTCAAGCATGTGAAGACACAGCAAGAATGCAGCCATCTGCAGACCAAGAAGAGGGCTCTCACCAGACACACAATCTGCCAGCACACCGATCGTGGGCTTCCAAGGTCTCAGACGGTGAGAAACAAACACCTGTTGGTTAAGCTGCTCAGTTATGGTATTTTTTGTTATAGCAGCCCGAGCAGACTAAGACAGTCTCACAAGGCTAAAAGCAATTTATCAGCCCAGTGCATCATCCTTTGGAGGCTCAGTGAGGGAAAGATCCACTTCCGAGCAGCTTCAAGTTGTTGACAGAATTGACTTTCTTGGAGCTGTATGACCGAGGTCCCCATTTTCTTGCTAGTTGTCATCTGGTGACCACTCTAGCTACTAGAGGATGCTCTCAAGCCCTTGCCAGGTAGCCCTCACCAGAGGCCCCCTCATACCTCAAATCTATCTCTTCAGAAGGCACTCCGTCACTTTTAAGGGCCCACCTGATTAGGTTAGGCCCACTTACAATAACCTCTCTTTTGATGAACTCAGAGTCAAATGATTTGGAACCTTAATTATATCTGAAAAGCCCCCACACTTATATCACATGACATAACCTAATCATTGTGTTTGCAGTCCCATCCACACTTAAAAAAATCCTTAAATCCCTAAGGGGTTTATCATGCCCCTTGCATGAAAGTGGGTAAAAAAAGGACAGATTGGATTTGGAGAGACAGAGTGGAGTTTGAACTATCACTCACAGAATGACCATGTATATTTGCCAGGCTTCCCCAGAGAAACCAGGCCAATGGAGTTGGTCCCACATTTCTGCCCTCTGGGACACATGCCCAGTGTAATTCCCCTTCCTTAAGTGTGGATGGGACTGCAAACACAGTGATTCTGAAGAGATAGATTAAGAGTTTTTATTTGAGAGAGCAGGGAGAGAGACAGAGTGGGAGGGAGAGGGAGAGGATCTGAAGCAGACTCTGCACTGAGCATAAGCCCGACACACGACTCAATCTCATGACCCTGAGATCATGACCTGAGCTGAAACCAAGAGTCAGATGCTCAGTCGACGGAGCCACCAAGGCACCCCTAAAAGGCTATTGTCTTAAGCCACCAGGCTTGTGGCTATTTGTTATAGCAGCCCTAAGAAACTAATACATGTGTATTATGGCAGGAAAAAAAAAATAGCGCCACAGTACAGATCTGTACTTCATGATTGTCAGTCAAGCCCCTGGGAGGTAAGCCAATGTATTAGGGCCAAAAGAGTCATTCTATGATTGGAACTGACTGTGACTGTTTTGTGTCTACCAAACACCAGGCAAATAACTAGGCCTGGTTCAAAACCAGGGGCCAAGAGAAGTAAACTCTCCCACAGAGCCACCAAATGCAGAACGTACATGTTCTTTAGATCTAGAGCAGGGGCCAGCAAATTCTTTCTGGGAAGGGCCAGAGAGCAAATATTTTCAAGTTTGTGGGCCATCCGGTCTCTGTCACAACTGCTCGAGTCTCCTGTTGTAAGGGGAAACAACCATAGACAATCGGTAAACAAACAGACATGGCCGAGTTACAGTAAAACTTTATTTACACATCTTCTGGGTAACACCCAAAGAAACTGAAAGCTAAGACTCAAACAGATATTGGTAGGTCCATGTTCACAGCAGCATTATGCGCAATAGCCAAGAGGTGGAAACATCCCAAGTGTCCGCCAACTGACGAATAGATAACAAAGTATGTCATATATCTATGGAGATATTATTCAGGAAATTCCGTCCCATGCTACAAAATGGGTAAACCTTAAGGATGTGATACTAAGTGAAATAAGTCAGCCACAAAAGGACAAACGCTGTATGACTCCACCCCTTTTCTCCAAGGAGAAAGACTCTTAGAAACAAAAAGTAGAATGACAGTCCCCAGAGGGAAAAGGGGAGGTATTATTCAATGGGCATAGAGCTTCAGTTTTACAAGATGAAAAAGTCCTAGAGATCCGTCGTACAACAATGTGAATAGAGGTGACGCTACCACACTGTACATTTAAAAATGGTTAAGATGACAAATTTTATGTTACGTTTATGTTATGTTTACTTTATGTTTTTATCACAGAGGGAAAAAGCAGCGATGCAAGATG
>RCUC01139205.1:0-31543 GCA_003697995.1 Taxidea taxus jeffersonii | reverse complement strand
ATATATATATATAATGGAATATTAGTCATAATCAAGAATGAAATATTGCTATTTGCAAGGTCATGGATGGAACTAGAGAGTACTAGGCTAAGTGAAATAAGTCAGTCAGATAAAGACAAATACCATATGATTTCACTCATGTGGAATTTAAGAAATCAAACAAGCACAGGAAAACAACAACAACAACAACTAAACAGGGAAGCAAGCCAAGAAACAGACTCTTAACTAGAGTTACTATAGTTAAATATAGTAGTTGTTGGTTACCAGAGTGGAGGTTGGCGGGGTAGGGGAAATAGGTTTTGGGCATTAAGGAACACAATGTTATGATGAGCACTGGATGTTGTAGGGAAGTATTGAATCACTATATTGTACACCTGAAGCTAATATTATACTGTATATTGACTAACTGGAATTTGAATAAAACTTGAAAGAAAAATAAATAAAAACAAAAAACAAACAAACAAAAAGAAAATTCTTCACACTATATACTTAACATTGTTGAACTTTGCCATATGCATAATACACCTCTATTTTTTAAAACACTGGTTTATGAAATATTAACCTATGATCACCAAGACAAACAGGTTTTGATTGACCACTTACTGATGGGGCTACCAAGCCTGAAGTAATGTAATTAGTATGTTTTATTTGATACCAAATATTCCAAAATACATAGACATGTTTTTATTTAATTTTATTATTTAATTTTTATTTTATTCATTTTTTCACCAATCTATGCATTAAGTCCCTAGAACTTATTCATCTTATGACTGGAATTTGATCACTATCACTCATTTCACTTCACCCACTCCCTATTTCCCACCTCTAGCATTCTGGCAACCACCAATCTGTTTCTACATCTGTGAGTTCAGTTTTGTTTGTTTGTTTGTTTAGGTTTCACATATAAATGAGATCATACAAATAGGTAATTTGTTTTTCTCTGCTTGAATTATTTCACTTAGATTAACATCTTCAATATTCATCCATGGTATTGCAAATGGCAGAATTTTGTCCTTTTATCTGGCTGGCTCTACATACATACACACACACTATACATATATATAATATATGTTTTATAGATATATGTATAAATGATCACATTTTCTTTATCTGTCCATCTGCTGATGGACATTAGTTTGTTTCCATGTCTTGGCTATTATAAATAATGTTGCAATGAACATGGTGGTGCAGATACCTTTATGAGATAGTGATTTGTGTTTCTTTTGGGTAAATGCCCAGAAGTGATATTGCTGGATCATATGGTAGTTCTATTCTTCCATTTTTGATAACCTCTATACCATTTTCCATAGCGCCTGCACTAAATTCCCACCAACAGTGTACAAGGGTTTCCTTTTCTCCACATCCTTACCAATGCTTGATATCACTTGACTTTTTGATCATAGCTATTCTTACAGGTGTAAGGGGATATTACCTTGTGGTATTGATTCACATTCCCTGATGATTAGTGATGTTGAGCACATTTTCATGGACCTGTTGGCTTGTTATATGACTTCTTTGGAAAAATAGCTGTTCAGATTTTCTGCCCATTTTTAAAATTGTTTGTTTGTTGCTATTAATTTATGAGTTATATTTTGAATATCTTTTTATATTTGGATACTATATTTTGGATTCTAACCCCTTTTCAGATATATGATATACAGATATATGATTTACATAATATTTTCTCCCATTCAATAGGTTGCCTTTCAATTTTGTTGATGATTTCCTTTGCTATGCAGAAGCTTTTCAGTTTAATATAGCCCCATTTATTTATATTTGCTTTTGTTGCCTTTGCTTTAGGTGTTAAATCAAAAATATCATCAATGAGACTAAGGTCAAGTTTAGTGCTCATGTTTTCTTTTAGGATAGTTTTATGGTTTCTTGTTTTAGATTTGTCTTTATTTTGATCTTTGTGTATTGTATGAGCTAGGAATCCAGTATCATTCTTTTGCATGTGGTGGTCCAGTTTTTCTGGCACCATTTACTGAAGACATGATCCTTTCTCCATCCCATAGTCCAGTTCCTTTGTTATAAATCAATTGACCATATATGTATGGATTTATTTCTGGGCTTGCTATTCTGTTCCATATAGGAATTTTTTTTTTAATTTGATAGACAGAGATCACAAGTAGGTAGAGAAGTAGGCAGAGAGAGAGGAGGAAGCAGGCTCTCCTCTGAGCAGAGAGCCCGATGCGGGGCTGGATCCCAGGACCCTGAGATCATGACCTGAGCTGAAGGCAGAGGCTTAACCCACTGAACCACCCAGGTGCCCCCTAGGAATGTTTTAAAATAGACAAGGAGATGCCATTTGTGTAGTTACTATAAGTCACAATTATATTAGCACAAATAACTTTTTATACATTGTATTCGTATTACTAGTATGTAGATAAAACAAATCAAAATAAAAACTTTAACTTTGTATGACTATTGAAGCATTTTTCAACTTGTTTAGTTTTTCCTTGTCTGATAGCTGTTACTCCAGAGTACCTGTCACATTCTAGATTACTGTATATGACAGTGCACTGGCTATGTGCAATCATTTAAAAAAAGGCAGGGACATAAACACCTTAAGACTTAAAAAATTGTCAGTCAACTGCTGTGTGCAATGTAAAGTTAAATTCAGTCACTATGTAGCATATATGTGGCTGTTGTATTTCACATTTGTGTGTGCCCTTGATGAATGTGATACATATATACATAAGACAAGATAAATGTGTTAGATTATGAGTTAGAATGTAGTCATTCCAAATAAAATAAAAGCTTTATTTTCCATACTCCATACTCAGATCTAAGGAATTCTTGTTTATTGATTCACCATCTCATGTTTCAAAAGTTCAGAGATGAATTATTTATTGTTATGGTTGAAATCCTTATAAAGCAATTCACAGCTATCATTTTTCAGAGTTCTTATCTTAGAATAGAAGCATGATACCTTTTCATTCTCCTGCTTATCATTCTCTATCCCCTTCTCTGCCTTTTGTCTCCAACTGCTAATCCATTTATATTTTTAGGCTTAAAAATCCAATTCTATTTGTCTTTCCTCTTATATTTAAAAGAATTTTTAAATGTTTTCTCATAAATTTTTCCACTATTTGTAATGAGGTGTACCAGATTGTTTTTCTCCTTTAATAATTTTTTTAATCATCTACGCAGTACGATTGGCTCCATTGTATACAGCTCACTTACCTTAATGGTTTAATTCTATTTCTTATGTAAATTATTTTTATTTTTCTTATAAAAATAATTCACAGTTTAAATAGGCCCACTTTCTTTGAAAATAAGTTCTTATAAATAAATGAAAAGATGCATAATCTTTCTGGTAATTTTAACATATTTCTAAAATGCACCATATATGTGTACAACATTTTATCAAGATGCAAAGCTTTGATCTTAAATTTCTTCTACTGTGTCTCTGTTTCCTGATGTCCTGATTTTGACAAAACATGTTTAAGGTAAGCATTTACATCATTATTTGATGTAGGTACTACAGTGGGCCTCCAAATGTCTTTTTCTCAAGGGGATTTTAACTTAGATTTGAAATTGTATGTTTAAATAGAATTCTTTCCTTACATTAAAAAATAAATACAGTTTAATTTGAATGGCATGACTTTGTCACTACATATACCCATTATGGAAAAGGTTCCAGTTGGACCTGAGTTGTGTGATGTCAGCTATAATAAAATGAGAATGACTACTGTAATTCTATCTTCTTCTTTTGCTTCTTTTCATTTCTGTGTTTTGCTTTGAATGTGGCAAGGAACATGTATCTATGTGGTTCAGGGAAAAAACATCAAATACATGAGAAGTAGACTGATGTGACTCTAGGAAGGTCCAATGAACATTAGGTGGTTTAAAAAAAAAAAAGGAACTTGGTTTCTAATTTGCATTTAGCAGTGTGAGTCTTCCTTAACTTTGTGACACTCTCCAATTATTTGAACTGTGTTGGATTAGAGGTGGCTGCAAATTCTTAGTCACCACTCTACCAAGAAGTGGAGTTTTGGGGCACTAAATTATTGGGAGGGGTGTTTTCTTTATACATCACAAAAATTTGTATAATAATTTAACAATAGAGTTAAAAACAGGATACTATATAGTTTTTCTCCCATATCTCTGGCTACCCCTCACTAATATCTTTTATAGGTTAATCCATGCAGTTCAGGTAATAAATACTGGAGGTCTCCAATAATCAGCTATTATTCTTTTTTCAATTCATATTCTTTTCTTTGGCATCTTTATTCTTATTTGTGGTTTAATGATTATCTACCTGGTGATAACAGACCTAACTTCCCTCTAAAACTCCAGATTCAAATAAGTAATTGTTTTCTTGACATTCTAGTTATAATTCTTTGAACATCTGCTTAATTGATATTACTATACAGAACTTTTTTTTTTTATTTTTAGTTTGCAAATGGGGTTTTCTACCACTGTTTCCAGAATCAGTGAGTATTTTATCCACATCTTCTGGGGAATATCAGAAAACTAGAAGTTGTACCAGAGTGCCTCTCTCCCATTACATTCTACCAGCAATGCAACACTCATTTGATTAATGCTACTTTGGTTACTGAATGTATCCTAATATTACTATGTTTATCTGAGTATGAGTCACTATGATCTTTATATGAATCATTGTGTGATTCTTTAGAAAGTAATCTTTCTAAAAATCAAATCTTATATTAGTCAAAACTATCCTCTCTTCTATATTCGGGATGGATATTTCCAATGCATATATCATTTTAAGACCTGTCCATGCATAAATAATTTCTGTTCACTATCACATTCTTATTCAAGGATTTCCATGCAGTATGTAAATGCTGAAAAAAATCAGTCTAGTTTAGCTTTATAATTATGGACAAAGAGATTTTAAAGAAATGAATATTAAAAACCTTGTTTCTTTACCTTTTAAAGTCTTCTATTTTCTGCTTTTATTTTGTTTAATATGTAATATGTTTTGAAAATGCACACACATTAATATGTGTGTGTGTAAAGGCAAAAAAAGTCAACACATTAAACATTTTAATTTACAGTTTACTCTTACACTTAATAGTGTTTCTTGAGCTTCTGTATACCTCATCGCTTATATATTCACCATGGCTTTAATAGTTCTATAGTATTTTGTATTGAAAAATCATAATTGCCTAATTGGTCTCTGACTGATGGAAATTTCTGTTTTCCTGATTTTCCTCTTATATTTCTTAATCTTATGTTGTACATGTCCTCCTACACCTTACATCTATTTCTTTCAGATTCTGTTCTAATAAAATTCTTAGCCAACTTCCACATCCCTTTTTCAAAAAAATATTTCCTTTTCTCATATACCTTCCAAATTCTAAAACCAAAAATATTGCCATTGATTTTATAAAAGTTTGAATGGGAAGACACCAAAGACCATGGGCTTTCCAGATGTGGTTTATTGAGTTTAAGGATGCTTCACTATGTAGAACTATGTAAAGGATTAAAAGGTCCAGAATTCATAGAATTGTGAAATGAGAAGGAGTTTTTATTTATAGAGAATAGAACAAATTCTCATGTTTGATGTCACAAAACATAGAGTGATATGTAGAATAGAATAATAATAGATTAAGAATAAGAACAAGAATAGAATAGAATAGAATAGAATAAAATAAGAAAAATAGCATCCTATAGCAGTCATGTTAGTTATAACTAACTCACTTTATGTAATAATATCTCTGTGGAAACAAAATTAAAATCTGACAATTTCTTAGTTGTCAGTGAGTCATAATAAAATTAAGGTAGATGATTATAACTAAGAATCTATATGACCATTATTTTCCATACTAGGATATCTGGGCAAAATAATGACAGTATTTTCAATTAATAATGACATGTCCGGCTGCCCTGGACATGCTTGGAAAGAATCACTGCTACAACATAGCCATATTATTTGTTAAGTGTTAAATATTAGATCAGAACTTTATTGAACAAAGAGCCATTTGCTTCCACAAAGCTCTACTCCTCAAATTGGGGTACAGAAACCTTATAATAAACTATTCAATCTCTGAGCCAAAAATTCACTTCAAAAATGAAGGATAACATGTAATTTTACTGTGTTTACATGGAAATATTACAGGATAAAATAGGGATCTCAAATATACTTCTAAAAATAGACTTTAAAACCATGTTCCATGTTTCAGGATCACACCCTTTTGTCCAGATCTGCTGAGGACTCTTTTGCCACTTGAACTCAGGCTACTTTGATGAAACAGTTTGAAAAATATTGCATTTTTAAATATTTTTCCACCTCTTTATTAAGCGGTTGTAATTTGCCCCTAATAAGATAAATCCTACTATACTAATTTCCAAATCTTGGAAAAGTGTTTCCAAATTCCTCTCATGTGATGTTTACAGGCTTTTGACCTCATATTATGATGATTAGTTTATTTTCACACCGTATAATTTCTAAAGCACTGCCAAATTATTCATTTAATTCCTGCTATCTTTATCATCGTTTCCATTGATATGGAAGATACACACATGCACTTGCAAAAAAATAATAAAAGTATTATTTAAGAAACTATCCACAGTAAAGTAAAAAAAAATGCTATTATTTTGTTTATGTGTGGAGTGTAATATAGTTTTATTTTCTTGCTTTAATTTTCTGTAGTTGTGCCTTGTCATGTTTGATTCTAATCTCAGTATCATCCATTTCTTTTTGGCATGTTTTTCTTCTGAATTTGAGCTTTTTCTCAAGCTACTGCTATTATTGACCACTTACTTCATTTTTACTGCCACAAGCTTAATATATTTCTTTCAATTCTAGTATTTTTAATGAAATCTGCTGCTGATGTGGTGAATCTTTAAAGTGTAATTGAAAAGATAAAAGGTGAACATAAAAAAGGGACAAGGCTAATATAATAAAAATCAACAAATTTTCTTCTTTTTTTGTTGAAGTATAGTTGACATACAATTTCATTTTAATTAATTAATTAATTGACTACATATTTTATTTATTTATTTGACAGAGAGAGATCATAAGTAGGCAGAGAGGCAGGAAGGGGGTGGAAGCAGGCTCCCTGCTAAGCAGAGAGCCCGATGTAGGGCTGGATCCCAGGACTCTGGGATTGTGATCTGAGCCAAAGGCAGAGGCTCTAACCTACTGAGCCACCCAGGTGCCACTATAATTTCATTTTAGTGTCACATGTACAGCTTAGTGATTCAAGAATTCTATAGATTATGCTATGCCCACCATGATAAGCATAGTTACCATACAATATTATTACAATGTATTAAATATATTCCTTATGCTATACTTGCCATCCTCATGATTATTTATTTTATAACTGTAAGTTTGTACATCTCAGTCCCCTTCATTTATTTCTCCCCTTCCCCAAGCCCTCTCCCCTCTGACAATAACCAGTCTGTTCTCTGTATTTATGATTCTGTTTTTGGTTTTTGTTTGTTCATCTGTATATGTTCTTTTGTTTTGTTTTTAGATCCTACATTTAAGTGGAATCATGTAGTATTTGTTTTTATCTATATGACCTATTAAATTGAATAGGTTTTTTTGTGGAGTTTATAGCATCATCATTTTTGTGGAGTTATATATAGCATCATGTCATCTGCAAATAGTGGCAGTTTTACTTCTTTTTTACCAATTTGGATGTCTTTTATTTACTTATCCTATTTTATAGCTGCAGCTAGGACTTTCAGGACTATGTTGATTAAAAGTCATGAGAGTTGGGGCACCTGGGTGCCTCAGTGGGTTAAGCCTCTGCCTTTGACTCAGGTCATGATCCCAGGGTCCTAGGATTGAGCCCCACATTGGGCTCTCTGCTCAGCAGGGAGCCTGTTCCCCTCCTCTCTCTCTGCCTACTTGTGATCACTGTCTGTCAAATAAATAAATAAAATCTCTAATTTTAGAGGTTTTTTACCATGGAATATGATGTTAGCTACAGACTTATCATATATGGTATTCATTATGTTGAGGTATGTTTCCTCTAAGCTCAATTTCTTAAGAATTTTTATCATTAACATACTGAATTTTGTCAAATGCTTTTTCTGCATCTATTGAAATGATCATATGGTTCATATCATCCTTCATTTTGTTAATATGATGAATCATAATAATTAATTTGCAGATATTGAAACAACCTTCCATTCTCAAAATAAACCATACTTAATCAGTGAATGATTATTTTAATGTATCACTGAATTCAACCTGCTAATATTTTGTTGGAATTTTTACATTTATGGACATCAGGAATATTAGCTTGTAGTTTTCTATTTTTTGTAGTCTCTTTGTTTTGGTATCAGGTTAATGCTGGCCTCATAGATTAAATATATAAGATTTTCTTTTCTCTCCTCTTCCTTTTTTCTTTCTTTTTTTTTCTCCTTCCCTCCTTCCTTCCTTCCTGGAATAGTTTGAGGAGAATAGATATTTAATTCTTTCAGTGTTTGGTAGAATTCATCTGTGAACCCATGTGGTCCTGGGCTTTTGTTTGTTGAGAGTTTCTTGATTACTGATTCAATTTTGCTACCAGTAATTGATCTGCTCAGATTTTCTGTTTATTTCTATTTGGAAGAGTGTATGTTTCTAGGAATTTATCCATTTCTTCTAGGTTGTCCAGTTTGTTGGTATATAATTTTTTGTAGTTGTCTCTCATAATCCTTTGTGTTCTGTGATATCACTTTTTACTTCTCCTCCTTAATTTCTGATTTTATTTATTGAGTTCTCTTTTTTTCTTTTTACTGGTCTGGCTAAAGGTCCTTTTAAAGAGTCAGCTCTTGGTTTCATTGATATTTTCTACTTTTATTTTTTTTTTCAGTCTCTATTTCGTTTATTTCCATTCTGATCCTTATTATTTTCTTCCTTCTATTAACTTTTCATTTGTCCTTCTTTTTCTTCCTTTTTTTTTCTTCCTTCTATTAACTTTTCATTTGTCCTTCTTTTTCTAGTTCATTTAGGTGTAAGGTTAGATTGCTATTTGAAACTGAGATTTTATGTATAGTTTCAGAAACTGACCAATTATTTTTTAGATTGGCAATACTATTTTACATTCTTGTCAGAAATGTGTGAGTGATCCAGTTTCTCCACATCTTTCCAGCATTTAGTATTGTCATATTAAAAAAAAATTCAATCTGATAGAAATGTAGTAATATATCATTATGATTTCAAATTGTATTTCTCTTACAGTTAATGATGATGAACATCTTTTAACCTGCTTACTTTTAATCAGCATATTCTCTTCAGTTAAAGAAGACATGCTTGTGTCTTTTGTCAATTTTTAGTTATATTGTTTATTTTGTTAATTATCAGATTTGAAAATTCATTATATATTTTGGATCCTAGCCCTGTGTCAGATATATAATTTTTTTGAAATTAAAAAAAAAAATTTGACAGAGAGAGACAGTGAGAGAGGTGTGTGTGAGACAGAAAAGCAGGCTTCCCACTGAGCAAGGAGCCCGATGGTGGGGCTCCATCCCAAGACCCTGGGCTTATGACCTGAGCCATAGGCAGATGCTTAACGACTGAGCCACCTAGGTGCCCCAGTGTAAAATTATGTAAAAATTCATAATTTTTAAATGTATTTCTCCTAGTCTGTAGTTTGTCCTTTCATCCCCTTACTAGTCTTTTGCACAGAAAAAAGTCTTTAGTTTTAATGATGTTAAATGTATCTCTTTTTCAACAAAACGTTGACCATTTCATTATTGAGTGATAGAGCTATTTAAGGATAAATCTAAAATATTTTTTCCTGAAATTTTTCATAAAAGTATTAGTTTTACTTTTAAGTCCATGATCCATTTTTTCTTTTTTTTTCTTTTTATTTAAGCTTTATTTAAACATATAATGTAACCCCACCACCCTCTCCCAACCCCTCTCCCCCCCACACCCCTCAGTTTTTTTTTATGACATTAAGAGTCTCTTTTGGTTTGTCTCCCTCCCGATACCATCTTGTTTCATTTTTTCTTTTCCTACCACCTTAACCCCCACCCCCGTTGCATCTCCACTTCCTCATATCAGGGAGATCATGTGATAGTTGTCTTTCTACAGTTGACTTATTTCGCTAAGCATAATACGCTCTAGTTCCATCCATGTCGTCGCAAATGGTAAGATTTCATTTCTTTTGATGGCTGCATAGTATTCCATTGTATATATATACACCACCTCTTCTTTATCCATTCATCTGTTGATGGACATCTAGGTTCTTTCCATAACTTGGCTATTGTGGACATTGCTGCTATAAACATTCGGGTACACGTGCCCCTTTGGATTACTACCTTTGTATCTTTAGGGTAAATACCCAGTAGTGCAATTGCGGGGTCATAAGGTAGCTCTATTTTCAATTTTTTGAGGAACCTCCATGCTGTTTTCCAGAGTGGTTGCACCAGCTTGCACTCCCACCAACAGTGTAGGAGGGTTCCCCTTTCTCCACATCCTCGCCAGCATTTGTCATTTCCTGACTTGTTCATTTTAGCCATTCTGACTGGTGTGAGGTGGTGTCTCATTGTGGTTTTGATTTGTATTTCCCTGATGCCCAGTGATGTGGAACACTTTTTCATGTGTCTGTTGGCCATCTGGATGTCTTCTTTGCAGAAATGTCTGTTCATGTCCTCTGCCCATTTCTTGATTGGATTGTTTGTTCTTTGGGTGTTGAGTTTGCTAAGCTCTTTGTAGATTTTGGATACTAGCCCTTTATCTCCATGATCCATTTTGAATTAATGTTTATGTAAGATATGAGGTTCGTGTTGATTTTATTCATTAATTAAATTTTTTTAAATATTTTATTTATTTATTTGACAGACAGAGATCACAAGTAGGCAGAGAGGCAGGCAGAGAGAGGGGAGGAAGCAGGCTCCCTGCCAAGCAGAGAGCCCGATGTGGGGCTCGATCCCAGGACCCTGGGATCATGACCCGAGCTGAAGGCAGAGGCTTTAACCCACTGAGCCACCCAGGCGTCCCCATTAATTAAATTTTTTTAATGGATGTTCAATTGTGTCAGCATACTTTTTTAAAAGGTTATACTTCTTTCATTGAATTGCTCTTATTCTTTTGCCAAAAAAAAAAATTTGGGTATATTCTTTGAATATATTTCTGGATTCTCTATTCTGTATAATTGGTTTATGTGTCTATCCCCCTGCCAATACCATACTACCATGATTATTATACTATATGACCATGTATATACTATACATCACTATAGTATATGATTATATACTATTCTATCATAAGCCATAAGTTTGGGTAGAGTGACACTTCCCACTTTTTCTTTTCAATATTATTTTGGCATTGGGGCTAATGCTTTTCTATATACATTTTAGAATAAGCTTGTCTTTGTCAACATAAAACATGGTAGTAATTACATTATACTTACAGATTAATTTGCCAGAAATTGATATTTTTACTATTTTTACTACATGTCTTCAATCCATGAACACATTATTTATTTTTATTTATTTAGGTCTTCTTTCATTTCTTTTATGAATACTTTATGTATTTCAGGATCTAAATCTTATACATGTCTTGTTAAGTATACATTTAAGTATTTCATTTGCATGAGAACACTTGTACCTGATATTGTGTTTTATTTTAAATTTAATTTAATTTAATTTTTCTCAGTGTTCCAAAATTCATTGTTTACATACCATACCCAGTGCTCCATGCAGTACATGCCCTCCATAATATCCCCACCAGGCTCACCCAACCACCTTTAACCTCCCCTCTAAAACCCTCAGTTTATTTCTCAGAGTCCACAGTCTCTCAATTTCCCTCCAATTTCCCCTCCAATTTCCTTCAACTCACTTCTCCTCCTCATCTCCCAATGTCCTCTGTGTTATTCCTTATGCTCCACAAGTAAGTGAAACCATATGATATTTGACTCTCTCTGCTTGACTTATTTCACTCAGTATAATCTCTTCCAGTACCATCCATGTTGATATAAAAGTTGGGTATTCAGGGGTGCCTGGATGGCTCAGTGGGTTAATCCTCTGCCTTCAGCTCAGATCATGATCCCATGACCCTGGGATTGAGCCCCATGATGGGCTCTCTGCTCAGAGGGGAGCCTGCTTCCTCCTCTCTGTCTGCCTGCCTCTCTGCCTAATTGTGATCTCTGTCTGTCAAATAAATAAATAAAATCTTTAAAAAAAAGTTGGGTATTCATCCTTTCTGATGAAGGCATAATACTCCATTGCATAAATAGATCATATCTTCTTTATCCTTTCTTCATTGAAGGGCATCTTGGTTCTTTCCACTGTCTGGCAACTGCAGCCATTGCTGCTATGAACATTGGGGTACAGATGGCCCTTCTTTTCACTGTGTCTCTATCTTTGGGGTAAATACCCAGTAGTGCAATTTCAGGGTTTTAGGGTAGCTCTATTTTTAATTTTTTGAGGAATCTCCACACTGTTTTCCAAAGTGGCTACACCAACTTGCATTTCCACCAACAGTGTAAGATGGTACGCCTTTCTCCACATCTTCTCCAGCACATATTGTTTACTGTCTTGTTCATTTTGGCCATTCTAACTGGTATGAGGTGGTATCACCATGTTTTTTTTGAAAAAAAAAAAAAAAACAATACACCAGGTTTTGTATTGAATCTCCCTGATGGCTAATGATGATGAATACCTTTTCATGTGTCTGTTAACCATTTGTATGTCTTCTTTGGAGAAGTGTCTGTTCATGTCTTCTGCCCTTTTTTGACATGATTATCTGTTTTGTGTGTGTGTTGAGTTTGAGGAGTTGTTTTCAGATCTTGGATATCAGCCCTTTGTCTATAGTGTCATTTGTGAATATGTTCTCCCATTCCGTGGGTAGCCTCTTTGTTTTGTTGACTGTTTCCTTTGTTGTGCAGAAGCTTTTGATCTTGATGAAGTCCAAAAAGTTCATTTTCACTTTTGTTTCCTTTGTCTTTTGAGGCATATCTTGAAAGGAGTTGTTGTAGCCAATATTAAAGAGGTTACTGCCTATGTTTTCCTCCTGGATTTTGATAGATTACTGCCTCACATTGAAGCCTTTTATCCATTTTGAGTTTAATTTGTGTATGGTGTAAGATAATGGTTGATTTTCATTCTTCTACACATAGCTGTCCAATTCTCCCAGCACCATTTGTTGAAGAGACTGTCTTTTTTCCACTGTATATTTTTTCCTCATTTGTCAAAGATTATTTGACCATAGGGTTGAGGTTCCATACCTGGGCTCTCTACTCTGTTCCACTGGTCTCCTACAGATCCATCAGAAAAAATGTCAGACCTGTCCACAGAAACCTGGCAAGCCAGAAAAGGCTGGAAAGGCAAATTCAGGGTACTAAATGAGAAGAAAATGCAGCCAGGAAGACTTTATCTAGCAAGGATGACATTCAGAATGGATGGAGAGATAAAGAGCTTCCAAGACTGGCAAGGTTTAAGAGAATATGTGACCACCAAGCTGGCACTACAAAAAATATTAAGGGGAGTTCTATAAAGGAATAAAGAACCTGAGTGTCATAGAACAGAAATTTACAGAGACAATCTATAGAAACAAGGACTTCACAGGCAACATGATGTCAATAAAAATGTACCTTTCGATAATCACTCTCAATGTAAACAGCCTAAACACTCCAATAAAATGGCACAGCATTGCAGATTGGATAAAACAACAGGACTCATCCATATGTTGTCTACCAGAGACACATTTTGAACCTAAGAATACATCCAGACTGAAAGTGAAGGGATGGAAAACAGTCTTTCATCCCAATGGGCCTCAAAAGAAAGCTGGGGTAGTGATTCTCATATCATATAAAATTTATTTTAAACTAAAGGCTGCAGTCAGAGATAAAAAAGGACACTACATCATTCGTAAAGTGTCTATCCACCAAGAAGATCTAATAATTGTAAATATTTATGCCCCCAATATGGGAGCAGCCAACTACTTAAGACAACTGTTGGTCAAGATAAAGAGTCATATTGATAGGAATACATTAATAGTAGGGGATCTTAACACACCACTCTCAGTAATAGATCATCCAAGCAGAAAATCAATAAAGAAACAAGAGCATTCAATGACACATTGGAACAGATGGACCTCATAGATATATACAGAACATTCCACCCTAAAACAACAGAATACTCATTCTTTTCGAGAGCACATGGAACTTTCTCCAGAATAGACCACATACTGGGTCACAAATCAGGGCTCAACTGATACCAAAAGATTGTGATTATTTCCTGAATATTCTCAGACCACAATGATTTAAACTAGAACTCAATCACAAGAAAAAGTATGGAAGGAATTCAAATACTTGGAAGCTAAAGACCACCCTGCTTAAGAGTGCTTGGATCAATCTAGAAATCAAAGAAGAACTTAAACAATTCATGGAAACCAATGAGAATGAAGATACTTCAGTCCCAAACCCATGGACACAGCAAAGACAGCCCTAAGGGGGAAATACATAGCCATCCAAGCCACCTTCAAAAAAATTTAAAAATTACAGAATACACGGGCAGTATTTATACCTTAAAGAACTGGAGAATCAACAAAAAATTAAGCCAACCCCATGCACAAGAAGGGAAATAATCAAGATTAGAGCAGAGTTCAATGAGTTAGAAACTAGATTAATGGTAGAACACATCAATGAAACTAGAAAATGGCTTTTGAAAGAATCAATAAAATTGATAAACCATTGGCCAAACTAATCCAGAAGAAAAGAGAGAGGGCCCAAATTTATAAAATTATGAATGAAAAGGAAGATATCACAACTAACACCAAGGAAATAGAAACAATCATCAAAAATTATTACCAACAGTTATATGCCAGTAAGTTAAGCAACCTAGATGAAATGAATGCATTCCTGATAACCTGCAGAATTCCAAAATTGACTCAGAAGAAAACTGACAACCTGAATAGACCAATATCTAGTAATGAAGAGTGAAGCAGTGATCAAAACGCTCCCAAAAAACAAGAACCCAGGACCTGACAGATTCCTTGGAGAATTCTACCAATATTCAAAGAAGAAATAATACCTACTCTCCTGAAGCCATTTCAAAAAAAATAGAAACAGAAGGAAAACTTGCAGACTCTTTCCATGAAGCCAGCATTACCCTGATCCCCAAACCAGGCAAAGACCCCACCAAAAAGGAGAATTTCAGACCAATATCCTTGATGAACGTGGATGTCAATATATTTAACAAGATCCTAACTAATAGAATCCAACAGTACATTAAAAAGATTATCCACCATGACCATGTGGGATTTATCCATAGAATGCAATGGTGGTTCAGCATTCACAAATCAATATGATAGAACAAATCAGTAAGAGAAGAGAAGAACCACACGGTACTCTCAATGAATGCAGAAAAAGCATTTGACAAGATACAGCATCTGTTCCTGATTAAAACCCTTTAAAGTATAGGAATAGAGGGAACATCCCTCAACTTTATAAAATCTATGATTCATGATTTTATTTATTTGGGTCCTTTCACTTTTCTTTTTGATAAGTCTGGCCAGGGGTTTATCAATCTTATTAATTCTTTCAAAGAACCAGCTCCTAGTTTCATTGATTTGTTCTATTGTTTTTTTGGTATCTATTTCATTGATTTATCTTTGATCTTTATTATTTCTCTTCTCCAGCTGAGTTTAGGCTTTCTTTGTTGTTCTTTCTTGAGCTCCTTTAGGTGTAGGGTTAGGTTGTGTATTTGAGACCTTTCTTGTTTCTTGAGAAAGGCTTGTATCACTATATATTTTCCTCTTAGGACTGCCTTTGCTGATTTTTTTCCTTTTTTTTTTTTCATGATTTTTTTCAAAATTTCCTTAATTTCCTGGTTGACCCATTCATTCTTTAGAAGGATGCTGTTGAGTCTCCATGTATTTGTGCTCTTTCCAAATTTCCTCTTGTGATTGAGTTTTAGCTTCAGAGCATTGTGGTCTGAAAATATGCAGGGAATGATCCCAATCTTTTGATACCAGTTGAGACCTGATTTATGACCCAGGATGTAATCTATCCTGGAGAATGTTCCATGGGCACTAGAGAAGAATGTGTATTCTGTTGCTTTGGGATGGAATGTTCTGAATATATCTGTGATGGCCACCTGCTCCAGTGTGTCATTTAAGACCTTTATTTCCTTGCTGATCTTTCGCTTGGATGATTTGTACATTTCAGTGAGGGGAGTGTTAAAGTCGCCCACTATTATTGTCAATGTGTTTCTTTGATTTTGTTATTAATTGGTTTAAATAGTTGGCTGCTCCCATGTTAGGGGCATAGATATTTAAAATTGTTAGATCTTCTTGTTGGACAGACCCTTTGAGTATGATATAGTGTCCTTCCTCATCTCTTCTTATACTCTTTGGCTTAAAATCTAATTCACCAAAGAATTACAAACAATTATAAGAACATATTATGAGCAACTCTATGCCAACAAATTTGACAATCTGGAAGAAATGGATGCTTTCCTAGAGACATATAAACTGCCAAAACTGAACCAGGAAGAAATAGAAAACCTGAATAGGCCCATCACCAGTAAGGGGATTGAAACAGTCATCAAAAATCTCCAAACGAACAAAAGCCCAGGGCCAGATGGCTTCCCAGGGGAATTCTACCAAACATTTAAAGAAGAATTACTTCCTATTCTCCTGAAACTGTTCCAAAAAATAGAAATGGAAGGAAAACTTCCAAACTCATTTTATGAGGCCAGCATCACCTTGATCCCCAAACCAGACAAGGATCCCATCAAAAAAGAGAATTACAGACCAATATCCTTGATGAACAGAGATGTGAAAATTCTCACCAAAATACTAGCCAGTAGGAGCCAACAGTACATTAAAAGGATTATTCACCACGACCAAGTGGGATTAATTCCAGGGCAGCAGGGTTGGTTCAACATCCACAAATCAATCAATGTGATACAGTACCTTAACAAAAGAAAGAACAAGAACCATATGATACTCTCAATAGATCCTGAAAAAGCATTTGACAAAGTGCAACATCCCTTCCTAATCAAAACTCTTCAAAGTGTAGGGATAGAAGGCACATACCTCAATATTATCAAAGCCATCTATGAAAAACCCACGGCAAGTATCATTCTCAGTGGAGAAAAACTGAGAACTTTTCCGTTAAGGTCAGGAACACGGCAGGGATGTCTGCTATCACCACTGCTATTCAACATAGTACTAGAGTCCTAGCCTCAGCAATCAGACAACAAAAAGAAATTAAAGGCATCCAAATCAGCAAAGAGGAAGTCAAACTATCACTCTTTGCAGATGATATGATACTCTATGTGGAAAACCCAAAAGGATCCACTCCAAAACTGCTAGAGCTTGTACAGAAATTCAGTAAAGTGTCAGGATATAAAATCAATGCACAGAAATCAGTTGCATTTCTTTACACCAACAACAAGACAGAAGAAAGAGAAATTAAGGAGTCAATCCCATTTACAATTACACCCAAAACCATAAGATACCTAGGAATAAACCTAACCAAAGAGGCAAAGAATCTATACTCAGAAAACTATAAAGTACTCATGAAAGAAATTGAGGAATACACAGAGAAATGGAAAAATGTTTCATGCTCATGGATTGGAAGAATAAATATTGTGAAAATGTCTATGCTACTTAAAGCTATTTACGTATTTAATGCAATTTGTATAAAAATCCATCCAATTTTTTCAAAGAAATGGAACAAATAATCCTAAAATTTATATGGAACCAGAGAAGACCTCAAATAGCCAAAGGAATATTGAAAAAGAAAGCCAAAGCTGGTGGCATCACAATTCCAGACTTCAAGCTCTATTACAAAGCTGTCGTCATCAAGACAGTATGGTACTGGCACAAAATCAGACACATAGATCAATGGAACAGAATAGAGAGCCCAGAAATAGACCCTCAACTCTATGGTCAACTAATCTTCGACAAAGCAGGAAAGAATATCCAATGGAAAAAAGACAGCCTCTTCAACAAATGGTGTTGGGAAAATTGGACAGCAACATGCAGAAAAATGAAATTGGACCATTTCCTTACACCACACACAAAAATAGACTCAAAATGGATGAAGGACCTCAATGTGAGAAAGCAATCCATCAAAATCCTTGTAGAGAACACAGGCAGCAACCTCTTCGACCTCAGCCACAGCAACTTCTTCCTAGGAACAACGCCAAAGGCAAGAGAAGCAAGGGCAAAAATGAACTATTGGGGCTTCATCAAGATCAGAAGCTTTTGCACAGCAAAGGGAACAGTCAACAAAACCAAAAGACAACTGACAGAGTGGGAGAAAATATTTGCAAATGACATATCAGATAAAGGGCTAGTATCCAAAATCTATAAAGAGCTTAGCAAACTCAACACCCAAAGAACAAACTATCCAATCAAGAAATGGGCAGAGGACATGAACAGACATTTCTGCAAAGAAGACATCCAGATGGCCAACATACACATGAAAAAGTGCTCCACATCACTGGGCATCAGGGAAATACAAATCAAAACCACAATGAGATACTACCTCACACCAGTCAGAATGGCTGAAATTAACAAGTCAGGAAATGACAGATGCTTGCGAGGATGAGGAGAAAGGGGAACCCTCCTACACTGTTGGTGGGAGTGCAAGCTGGTGCAACCACTCTGGAAAACAGCATGGAGGTTCCTCAAAAAATTGAAAATAGAGCTACCTTATGACCCCGCAATTGCACTACTGGGTATTTACCCTAAAGATACAAACATAGTGATCCTAAAGGGGCACGTGCACCCGAATGTTTATAGCAGCAATCTACAATAGCCAAGTTATGGATAGAACCTAGATATCCATCAAGAGATGAATGGATAAAAAAGAGGTGGTATATATATACAATGGAATACTATGCAGCCATCAAAAGAAATGAAATCTTGTCCTTTGCGACAACATGGATAGAACTAGAGGGTATTTTGCTTAGCAAAATAAGTCAATCGGAGAAAGACAACTCTCATACGATCTCCTTGATATGAGGAAGTGGAGATGCAATGGGGGTGGGGTTTAAGGGTGTAGGAAAAGAATAAATGAATGAAGATGGGATCAGGAGGGAGACAAACCAAAAGACTCTTAATGTCATAAAACGAACTGAGGGGGGGAGGGGTCCTGGGAGAGGGTGGTGGGGTTACATTATATGTTTAAATAAAAATTAAAAATAAATAAATAACAAATCTATCTATGAAAAACCCACAGCAAATATCATTCTCAGTGGGGAAAAGTGGACAACCTTCCCTTTGAGATCAGGAATATGACAAGGATGTCCACTCTTGTCACGGTTGTTCAACAGAGTACTAGAAGTCCTAGCAACAGGAATCAGACAACAAAAAGAAATAAAGGTATTCAAGTTGGCAGTGAAGAAGTCAAACTCTCTCTCTGTGCAGATGGCATGATACTTTATATGGAAAACCCAAAAGACTCCACCCCTAAACTACCTGAACTCAGAGAGCAATTCAGTAATGCTGCAGGATACAAAAATCAATATACAGTAATCAATCGCTTTCTTATACACTAATGATGAAAATATAGAAAAGGAAAATAGAGACTTGATTCCATTTACTATAGCACCAAGAATCATAAAATACCTGGGAATAAACCTAACCAAAGAGGTAAAGGGTCTGTACTCAAGGAACTACAGAACACTCATGAAAGAAATTGAAGAAGATACAAAAAGATGGAAGATCATTCCATGCTCATGGATTGGAAGAATAAACATTGTTAAAATGTCTATACTGTCTAGAGCCATCTATAGTTTCCATGCCATCCTGATCAAAATTCCACCAGCATTTTTCAAAGAGCTGGAATAAATAATCCTAAAATTTGTATGGAACCAGAAGAGACCCTGAATTGCTAAGGAAATGTTGAAAAAGAAAAACAAACTTGGGGGTATCGCATTGCCTGATTTCAAGCTTTACTACAAAGCTGTGATCACCAAGACAGCATGGTACTGGTATTGTGCTTTTAAATAAGTTTCCATGTGTTCTTTTGGTATATAGTAATAAAATTGATTTATTTGTGTTGATCTTTTATCCTACAACCTGGTGGTCTTGTTCCTTAGTTCTGGACATTTTTTTGTTGTTGTTATCGATTCTTTAGGCTATTATATTCCTTAGCACGTTCCATACTTGACAATTAAGACATCTGCAAATAGGGACAATTTCATTTCTGTTTTTCAAAACTGCATGACTTTTATTTCTTCTTTATGTCTATTTAATGAATAAGACTTTTACTTCTATGTTGAAAAAATATGTGTGAGTGGACATATCTTAGGAATAAGTTACACAGTTTTCTACCATTACAATGATGTTAGGTATAGAATTTTTGTGAGTACTTTTTATTAAGTTTAGGTAATTCTCTTTTATTCCTAACTTGCTGAGATTTATTTTTTTATCATGATGGGTCTTGCATTTTGTCAAATATTTCTTTGAATGAACTAATTTGATGAAGAGTTTTTCTTTCTTAGCTTGCTGGAAATTATATGATGTTGATATCATTACAGTGAGATGAAAGTTTGCAGTGTTTGATTTGAAATACTAATGGAGACCTGAATACCTGCAATAATTGCACGTAAGCACATAATTATTTATATACATTTTGATTGTTATTGGAGCATTTTGTTGGGGATGTTTGTGTCTAAGAACATGAAAGATATTATTCTACAATATTTTCTTTTTATATTCATTGTCTGAATTTGGTATTATATTAAAACTGACCTCATAAATTGAATTGTAAGGTTTCTCTCATCTTCTTGAAGAGACTGTGTAAAATCGGTGTAAATTTTTCTTCAAATATTTTGTAGAAATCACCAATGAAATGATCTCAGCCTGATACTCTTAAATTGTATTAAATTTAATTAATGGGTGTTGGAACTATTCTCTTAGGTTGTCTCTTCCATATTGGCTGAATTTTGGTAGTGTGGTTTTCAAAGATTTATGAATTTATGAGTATAAAGATGTTCATTGAATTTCCCTTTTATCCTTTTAACTACTGTGGTGTCTGGAATGATATCCCCTCTTTCATTCTTGATATCGATGATTTGTGTTATCTCTTTTATATTTTTGTCATACTTGCTAAAGATTCATCAATTTCATTGATATTTTTCAAGACCAAGCTTTTATTTCATTGATTTTCCTTTATTGTGTTTTCTGTTTTTAATTTTTTTTCTGCCACTGTCTCCATTATTTCTTTCCTTCTGCTTTCTTTGAATGCATTTATTCTTTTTTCCCCCACCTAGGTTCTTGGGATAGGAACTTAAATTTAAGACAGGTTTTGTACTACTGTATGCACTTAGTGTTATTGTTTTCCTTTCAGCGCTACTCTAGCTATGTTAGGCTACCTCATATGTTCTGATAGGGCATATTTTTATATGTATTTAGTTCTATACTTTTTTTTTTTTTTGAGACTTTCTCTTAGACTCATGACTCAATTATTCAGTTTTCCCACTTGGAGATTTTGTTATTGTCTTTCTCTTACTGGTTTCTTATTTGATTCCACTAGGCTCAGAGAACACACTTGGTATGATTCTGACTTTTATAAACTTGTTATTTGTATTATGGCCCAAGATATGATTTCCTTGGTGAGTATTATATAAGAACTTAATTTTTTTCTCCTGCATTTGTTTGATTAAGTGCTCTGTATGTGTCAATTAGATCTTGTTGCCTGGTTGTGTTATTCAGATCTTTTATATCTGCTTTTTTGTGTGTAGTAATTCTATCAGTTGCTGAGAGACAAATATTCATCTTCATTCATAATTGTAGGTTTATATATTTCTCTTTTAGCTCTACTTTTTTTTTTTCTTTTTGAATCTTGAGACTGTTGTTTGATGTGTCCACACTCAGGATTGTATAACTTCCTGGTGAATTGATCCTTTCATCATTATTTCATTTTCTACTTTGTCAATACAAATGTTCTTTACTCTAAACTCTACTTCATTGGTTAGTAATAAGACTGCTTCCTTTATTTTTTATTAACATTTTCATGATATTATTTTTTCCTGACTTTTATTTCAACGTACCTATGCTATTGAGTATGAGGTGAATTTTTGCAAACATAGAGTTGGATCATATTTTTGTACCTATTCTGCCAATCTCTGTCTTTGGTGTATTTAGATTTTTACATTTAAGGGAATTATTGGTATTATAGTACTTAAAGTCTGCCATTATTATTTTTTTTTTTCTCTTTGCTTCTTCTCTATTTTTGTTTCTCTGGTAGTGGGATTCCCTATCTATTGCCCTTGACAATGGTGCCAAACTTATCTTATGTTGTTCAGAGGACTCCCATTTAGTCCGAAGGGGGAATGAGCCTATCTAGGCTGCATTCCAATCCTAGGTTGGGAAATGCCAGACCTGGGTCATGTTCTTATGTTCAGTGGGGAAACATAAGACACCTAGCTACTATGATGTTCCTCTCTTCCTGGCTTCTCTAATCAATTTACTTCCTCTTCCTACCTTTACAAGTTTTCCTTTTGCTGTCTCTTGTGTTGTTCTTGGACTTTAATTACACTTAATAAGGAAGAGCAGCAAGAAAAGAAGAGAAGCAAAGAATATCTTGTCTGGATTAGAAATTTTCCTTGGTCTCTCTTTTAAAAAAAATTATTTACTTACTTATTTTTAATTTTTTTTTATTTATTTGACAGAGAGAGAGAGATCACAAGTAGGCACAGAGGCAGGCAGAGACAGAGGAAGGGAAGCAGGCTCCCTGCTGAGCAGAGCCCAGATGCTGGGCTGGATCCCAGGACCCTGGGATCATGACCTGAGACAAAGGCAGAGGCTTAACCCACTGAGCCACCCATGCGCCCCTCCTTGGTCTCTTCTAATTTACTTTTTGCACAAATATTTCTTGAGAAATCTTCTGTGAATTATATACTTTGTTAGATATTAAAAATACATAAATTAAACCAACTCTCTTCCTTTAAAGAATTTTTAAATTCTTTAAAGGAAGAATTTCTAATGTAAACCAATCATTACAATCAATGTAAAGAGACCCAGGGATAATATATTCATTTTACCCTGCTTATATCAAGAAATATTAAAGTCACCCATATCAGGTCAAAAGTTTTTAATAGATAAATTTGAAACTTAGACCTATATAATCCTTTATAAGTTTAATATGATATTAAAGTGAATGAATAGCTCAAGCTGAGGAAATCATTAATGTCAAAATGAGTCAGTCCTTGGGAGAGCTTGACATATTTGAGGTATAAAAATGAATGTGGTATGGCCAAGTATAAAGAGCAAGTGGGACATTCTGCTATTTGAGAGTTAGCAGATGCTAGGACCAGGTTATGAATAGCCAGAGGGATATTTTAAACTGGAAAGTAGCATTAATTCATTAGTACAATAATGTTGAGCACTTTATGATATATGAATATATGTTCTGTTATAGTAAGCTAGTTTCCAATCCTGTACCCTCTTTATCATTTAGTCCCCAGTGCTTCAATGTGTGTCACTGCTAGCATTTTGAGAGAAGCAGTCCTTCTTTGTGGGACAGTCTTGATCAATAAGCAATGAATTGCATCTTTAGACATTGCACAGAAAAAATGCTAGTATTTCAAATCAGTTACTACGGCAACTGAAAAGGTCCCTAATATTGCTAAATGTCTCCTGGGAAGATAATACAGCTGCAGTTGAGAATGATTTACAATAAGCCATGGGCTGGTAGTTGGTATAAATAAGAGTTTCACAAAAATCCCTAGATGGCAGAAAGCAGAATAAAAAGAAATAATAATATCCTATCATTGAAAGCCAAGGAAATGGAAAGGATGACTGGAGAGATTTCTGAAAGTCAGCAATGAGACATAGTTTATATTCCATATTTTCTACCTCAAGCCCAATTCATAGAGATGATCTGAGAGGAATTTGAAAATGAAAGGGCTTTTCTTTCCTTAAGTTTTAGATTCTGAAACTGCTCGATATACTTCTATCAAACCAACATGTTTTATGAAATTTGTAGCAGAAATCAGGAGAGAGAGTTGATATTTAGTTACACTGATTGCCTCCAGTTCCTGTGTAGGAGAGGGCCCAGAAATTCCACCATGCCCTTGTAGGAAGACAAATTTAATTGCGAAGCTGGCCAGAGAGCTTGTCAGAAAAGTGAAAGTTGCTTTCCATTTCAAAAGCTCTTATAAGAAGTAAATGTATTAATAAAGTTTAAATCCTAAAAAAAAATACTCTCAGAGTATATATAATGCATATTTGTTCTTATTACTCTTGACTATCTACTTGTGTTTAATGTTCTTATATATATCTACACCAAAAATATATTTTTTAGAGAACCTAAATTGAATCTACTTTAAAGTTGTGTGAGAAATAATTGTCTTGGGGCACCTGGGTGGCTCGTTGGGTTAAGCCGCTGGCTTTGGCTCAGGTCACGATTTCAGGGTCCCGGAATGGAGCCCCACATTGGGCTCTCTGCTCAGCAGGGAGTCTGTTTCCCCTCTCTCTCTGCCTTCCTCTCTGCCTATTCATGATCTCTCTTCTAGCAAATAAATTAATAAAATCTTTAAAAAAAGAAAGAATTGTCTCTCTCCTTCCAATTATATAAATAATTCTTAATGCTTTCATGTATTGCAAACAGGCTAGATATTTACCTTCATTTCAATTACCTCCTAGAGACTTGGCTTGATAGATATTAATATCAGAGTCATCATTGATAATTCTTGTTAACTTTACAGTTGTCACATCAATTAGACTTAGCATATGCTGTGCATTAGATAAACCCTAAAATAAGAATAATTATAGAATATAAAATATTATATTTGTTCATGTAGGAGTATGGAAATAGGCATCCTGGAACAGGCTAATCAACTCTCTTCCAAGAAATCCTCAGCTCTGTTTCTTTCCCCTTACATTAGATCCTTTCTAATGTGTAGCATTTATCCTCATGGCCCAATGTGACAGCATTCATGTTCTAGACAATAGAACAAAGAAAGGGAAAGAAGAATAAAGACTTCTGCCAAATACAACTGATGGAAGGCTCAAGGAGAAAGCCACATGATATCCTATTGGTCAGGACTTAGTCACATGGATGTACTTATCTGAAAAAGAGGCTGCAAAATGCTAATTGGCCGTGCGCCCCCCAAAAATGATATTCCTATAGTGAAAAGAGCCGAAGGACATCGAGAGGCAATAAGTCCTTACAAGACTTAATGAAGCTTTTATTAAAAAAATATGAAGAATAAACCTTTAACTTCAAAATTTTAAAGAATTATTTAAAAATATTATCCTCAAAATTATATATATATGTGTCTTCCAGATTTTTGCATATTGTTTCTAATTCAGGTCAAGGGAATTTGGAACTCAGAAAACATTTTAAGGCAGATTGTCCCTTGGATTATCTTATCCTGGTGATCCTTGATCATTCCCCAATTATAGTGGGTAAAGTGAAAATTGAGCCTTATAAAAGTAATTTATATATTGACTAGAAAAGTCAACCCTAATATATAAGTTCATTAAAGACAGAAAAGTTTACAGGCCTCATCTGATTTGCATAAAGGTATGAAATAAAGTAAATAAGGTTGCTATTAAATTTAACTCATAGAAATTAATCAATGTCTGCCCTTAATAAAATCATGGACTAGAGATTTTTACTATAAGAAATAATTTTTAGTGCACATGTAGAATCTTAGAAACGAATTATTTTGTTAACTATTGCACAGAAGTGTACATTTCAGCCTGATCATCTTTAAGTACTGAAAGGAAATGTATGCATTTTTCTATTGCAAAGATCTTGTGTTTCTTAAGATAATGATGTTTATAAAACAATTTCTAAGGGAAATTGTAGATTATTATAACATTAAAAATTTGACATTCTTGACTTGATATTGGGATTTGGGAAACTGGCATATTGACTTACTAACATTTCATATAAATAAGTCAAGGATTTTAAGTAAAATATAAAGCTACTGATAATGTGAAAATGCTATTGCTAAGACTGGAGAATATTTTACAACGGGAATGGTGCGCTAAGATAATTATTTGCTGATAAATTGCAGAAAGATTCCTTCTGGACATCTAAGACTATGAAAACAATTGACTAAGAAACAGCATTTTAATGAAATTACAGCTTTTAAGTCAAATATATATCACATAAAATGGGGATATTATGTCAGTTAAGATAACATACAAATTGATCATTCAGAACACAAATTGGGGTTAACTGCCCAATAAAGAAGTTTCTCAACCATTTGAGAGACCAAAATCACCTAGATGCAGATAGATTATAGCTACAAGAAGTGAATCTAGGAAAGATGAATGTTTTAAGTGACTATATAATTTAATATGAAAAGCTTTACAATGATGCATGAAAAATAATAAAGAGCTCTTATGCCCAGAACATCATTTCTTAATTTGTTAATAAGTAGTATCTAGTAGATATTTGGACTGCTGAATATGTGGTGGTGCAACACAGATGTTAGAAGTAGTAGCACATTTCCTTTTAATCATCTTTACATAAAAAACTAAAAGGAAGGACTCAGTCTGCGGAAAGTGCTATTGTCGTGCTATTGTTAATGGCCAGGAAAATACATGTTCCTTACTCTCCTTCCTGTAAATATTCACTCTGTTGAAGGGAAGAGTGCATGTACTATATGGATAGATTAAAAAAGTTTGAACCTTAGCCATGGATCACTGTATGGAAACTATGGAATATATTATTTAGGGTTCAATTGGGAAGTAAAACTACCATGAAGAATGATGAATACAAAATTTAATTGTGAGATTAGACCTTACACAACTATTGGAGCTGATAAGGACTTGGCAAAGCTGAAGAAAGACCTTTTGCTCCAGGAGCTAGAGCTGCTGTGCCCTGTCTATGAAGTGAGCCAGCAGAGCAGCAGAAACACATAAGAGCTGTAGCACTCACGTTCTACCCTGGATTCCACAGGGAGGTGGCTGTTGTTCCAGTTTCACTTTCCAAATCTCATACTCTTTTCTTCAGTGGCCAAGCCCAAGAACCACAAAGGAAAGGAAATGCTGGCAGTCTCAGCTTAGCCAAGTTCAAACAGTATAAAATCACTGCATCATCATATTTTCTGAGCCTCCATTTTGTATTGTCTAAAAGAGAGGGAAAAATATTTCCCTGAGTTAATGTGAGTTTGAAAATACATATGTTGATAAGTATGCTAGTTCAACTCACTATCATATGGTTATGTGTCTTTCTTCAGAACTACCATACCTGTGAAAAGCACTTTGTCATAGAAGGTAGAGTTACAAAGACCATAAGAAGTCCTTCTGCTTCTCTCAGAAGTATATCAATTTGCAACTTTGACTTTGGAGAAAGCCACATTGGAGACATGCTGAAATGTTTTTTCAATCTTCCAGGCTGTATGTTCTGTTGGGTCCATGGTCAAAGGAACGAGACTGATACAAAGCTAAAGTCAAGCAAAGCTTTATTTTTTTGCCAAGCATCGAGAATCAAACCAACTGTTCAGGGCTGCCTCTCACAGAGAGGGCAACCCTCCCTGCCTCACAGACTTTTATAGAGCAAAGGCCTTGTGGTTGAGCCTGGCCACACACAAGTGGCCAATGAGGTTGTAACACACAAAGAAAGCTGCACAGTCATGCTAGGTCACACATGGGTGGCCAATTAAATTACAGTTCACCCCATAGTAGCTATTTGAACTAGCCTATCAACTTGGTCAGAATTGGTGCCCAAAAGGTGGGGCCCACACTCCTTGGTAGCTAGGGAGACAGTATGTGCGCCCCACTGATTGGATGTCTCCACCTGGCCCAACTCATCCCTGCACCCAGGCTCTGTTATCTCCACCTGACCTGACCCACCCTTGTAATTGGGCTCTGTTATCAGGGGCTGGTCGACCATATTTTACTACATAAATAACACAATGGCTGTTTAATCTGAGAGATGGAATCGCTCTGGCTAAATAGGCCCTTACATGTTTAAAACATAATCTCAGAGAAATAATGCTATAAAAGATGGGTTAGGACAAAACCACAGATTTTTGATTCAGAAATATTTGTAAAGGGACTCTGCTTCCTATTTGAAGTATGATACCTTAATTTTCCTCTAAATAAATATCAACATGTAATAATTATTGCCACCTATAGTTCTTTTCTGAGGACTAATAAAATTCCTTGAGCATCTATGCACAGTGTGCTTTTAACAACCAATATTTCATTGTCTTTTCCATTCCCATGGACCAAACAGATGTTGGTAGACCTGCATGGAATCTACTCCCATTTATTTCATTGCTCTTATAGGATACCTGCTCATCGAGTTCAGTTGAAAATAATTTACTGTCAAGTAAATTTTTAAAGGTAAAAGTAAAGTAAATGTCTGCTTATATTTAAAGGTTAAGAGGAAATAAAGCAGATTTCTCCAAAAGATGCAAATGAGCAAGTTAGAAAATCAGAAAAGAAAAAAGACTTTTGTAGTCAAATAATTCATTTTTCTGATTGTCAAGAAATGGTATCAGTCTTTGAGATAATCAGTTTATCTCCATATCAAGCTTCCATTTGTAATGTTATAATTAGAATTTGAATCCTTCATTCTTCTTTCAAAATGGGGAGCAAGTAAATGAATTTACAACAAGCTATCAGGTATTAGAGGTAAGCACTAAAAGCAGTATAATGGGTAACACCTCATGGAATATTACAAAATCATTTTTGAACAGAAAATTAGCTAGCACTCATAAATATTTAGAAAAAACAGATAGTATATCTTTTAAATTGAGTACAAGAAGTGAAATTTTATGCTAATAGGCCATTAACTGGAGCTAGCCTGAAATACTTACATGTAAAGAAATGACTTTAGGAGCAGATAAGCGGCGTAGAAAATTTCTTCTGAAAACAAATTTTATATCCTATGAAAGATAAATGAAACTTATAGAGCAGGTTTGGTATAATCAAATAATTAATAATCTCTCTTGGCTTAAGAAGATTGAAAATTATTATTAAAGTTTATAGTCAGAGCTGGTAAAGCTGGGTCAAAGGGAAATTAATTTCATGCTATCTTTTTCTTAAATCACCTATTTCAATGTCTCTTCCAAAAGCACTAGTATGCCTATTTATATCAGGGACCTAGTTTCTCTCTTGGATTATAACTTCCTGTTAAGCTACGATGTAAAATCAGTTATTTGTACCACATTCAGTTCTTAATTTAAAGTTTTAAATCTTTGCTTACTATTATTTATACTTCATTTCATTTGTTGAATAGTTTTGACCTTTGCTATGAATTAGAGCTTTTTTCTTTTTTTCTTCTTTTCTTTTCTTTTTTCTTTCCTTTCTTTCTTTCTTTCCTTTCCTTGCTTTTCTTGCTTTCTTTTTTTTTTTTTTCACATTGTTTTCCTATGATTAAACACACAGTGTCACATAGCTAAGAACTTGGTGTTTGGAAAGTTCTCTGCCACATTCAGATTGTGACATCCAGGGTCAGTTATGTAACTTTTCTCAGCCTCAGTCTCCCCACCTGTAAAAGGAGGATGAAAACACCTACCTTATAGAATTGTTGTAAAGATTAAACAACATAATGTACATAAGATTATATAGTATGGTGCTTGGTGTATATTGAACTGTGATATCACTATTATTTCTAGATTGCATGAAATTTCAACAACATTTAATTCTGATTTATAAAACCAACTCTGTTTAAAGTGACTTTATGCAAGTTACTGTGTTTATCTGTGTCTTCTTTTCTCAATGGAGTAACAAGGGACCATACTTCACAGCTCCTTTAAAACTTTGTCCTTTACTGCAGTACTAAGTGCACCTTGAACAAGTCTTGCCCCTTATAAATATTCAAAACTTTTTTCCAAATGCCTGATGACAACTAGTACCCTTTCTCCCCTTATACTCATCTTGTATATTTGGTGCAACATAACAATAGCAATGCCCCCCTATAAACCACCAGGCGAGACAACTGGCAAACTGTTTTCTTCATTCATTCATATCACAGCCAAATTGATTGCACTAATATTCCTCCTAAGTATTCAGTACAGTAAGAATCTAGGGAAAAAACACACGTTGGTGAATGAACGTTGGAAGAATGAACATTAGTGACATTTTACTTAAATAACTATCTTCAAGAGATAGTAGGTAAGATGTCAATAGCTCTGTAGTTTTTCAAACCCATTCACAAAATCTGATTAAGAAACTAAGCCCAGAAACACACAGAAAACAGTTAAAACAAAACTAAATGTCAAGGAGGCATCTTGAAGCCCAAAATATGACAAACCACCAAAAGCAGCAACAATACACTCTCAGAAAGTTTGCACAACAACAACAGCAACAAACAAACAAACAAAAAAGGAGGTGAGGGGATGCACTAAAAGCCTGAGAATCCCGAACTTGCCAAAATTTACTAACAAGAAAGGTCATCAGGGCAATCCAAGCACAGCAGCTATAAAATTAGGAGCAATGATTTTTTCAGGCACAAATTTATAGGTAAAGGTAATTGTATTTCTATGTTTGATTATGCTTAAGTAGCTTGGACCCCACAAATTCTAGAAATTAACCATCTGAAACCCTGATTAGAACTAGAGTGGAGGGGCATCTGAGTAGCGTAGTTGGCGAAGTGTCTAACTTTTGGTTTCAGCTCAGGTCATGATCTCAGAGTCATGGGCTCAAGCCCCAAGTGGAGCTCTGTGCTCAGTGCAGAGTCTGCTTGGACTTCTCTCCCCTTCTCCCTCTGCCCCTTCTGCTTGTGTGCTCTCTCTCTCTCAATCTCTGACAAAAATATATAAATCTTAAAAAAAAAGAACTAAAGTGGAATTTATAAACCAACATAATCTAAAACCATCATAAATTAAACAAATCTACATGAGGAAGTAGTGATTCCAGTTCTAGGGTGAATGGGGAACATTTTATTATACCACAAAACTAGGAAATTATATTACTACTGGGGTCATGACAAAAGTATAATGCTAATTTGAAGAATTCTTCATTGGCTAAACATAAAATAATTTGAGCAACAGAACGAGTAGTAATTTCAGTGGTTTGTAGCACATCAAATTCATGAAAATCCGTGAGTTCAAAAGAAAATCACCACCACCACCACCACCATGAGTATATTCCTGATTTAAAGAATAATTCACTTCTTACCTTTAGAAGATGTTAATGAAAAGTAATCATTATTTGAAAAGTGGGAAGTAATGGAAAAGAATCCAATTTCAGCCTGATTGTCCTGTAAATACTTTATCATTGTGTCTTATTTAACCAATATCTTGATGAGAGAAAATTTATCTCCACAGAAGTATTCCAGCTAATAATTGAAGAAGGAATACTTACCAGAAACTATTAGAGACATCACTTATTTAAAACCCCCTAATGAAATATAAGACCTGGGCTTATAAAACCATTGACTAATAACATCTAGAAAATAAGAGAGAGAGATAAAAAAGAGGGAAGGAGAGAAGGGAGAAAGGAAGGAAAGAAGGAGAAAGGAGAGAAAAGAAACTATATATATAGATACATATATATATATAATGGATGTACACATATATTATAAAGTAACCTTACATTTTTGTAGAAGATTTTATTTATTTATTTTAGAGGCAGAGAGAAAGAGAGAGAATATGAGAGTGGAGGGAGGGGGAAAGGGAGATGAAGAGGAAGAATTTCAAACAGAGTCCCTGCTGAGTGGTGAGTCAGACATGGTGCTCTGTCTCATGA
>RCUC01139204.1:0-14814 GCA_003697995.1 Taxidea taxus jeffersonii | reverse complement strand
TCAAAGAGGTTTCTGCACCCCTATATTCACTGCAGTTCATTTATAATAGCTATGATGTGGAAACAATGTGTCCATTGGTGGATGAATAGATACAGAAGATAGAGTGTATATATATATATATATATATATATATATATATATATATACACATACACACATATATATAGTGGAACATATATACATAGTGAAATATTTTCAGTCATACATAAAAAAGAAGGAAATCTTGCCATTTGTGATATTGATGGAACTTGAGGGCATTATGCTAAGTGAAGTAAGTCAGACAGAGAAAGACAAATACCATAGGACACTCATATATGGACCCTAAAATGACCAAATTCATACAAAACAGAGAAAAGATTGGTGGTTGTCAGAGGTAGGGGGTAAGGAGTTAGGGAAACAGGTGAATGTGGTCAAAAGGTACAAAATCCCAGTTATAAGGTAAGTAACTTCTGGGGATGTAATGTAGAGCATGGTGACCACAGTTATAACACAGTATTGTATATTTGAAAGTTGCCAAGAAAGTAAATCTTAAAAGTTCTCATCATAAGAAAAACAATTATAACCATGTAAGGTCATGGATGCAAACTAAACTTATTATGGTCACCATTTCATAAGATATTCATATATCAAATCATTGTACTGTACACCTTAAACTAGGACAATATTATAAGTCAATTATATCTCAACAACAATGGGAAAAGCTAATAAAATAGCCAGAATTATTTTGAAATTCAAGTTGAAGGACTTCTACTGCCTAATTTCAAGACTTACTGTAAAGTTATAATAATCAAGATAGTGTGGGGTTGGCATAAGGAGAGTCCTATAAATAAAGGGAACAGGATAAAGAGGGTAGTTGCATTTTGACAAAGCTGCTGAGGTAATTCAATCAGAAAAAGATAGTCTTTTCAACAAATGGTGCTGGAACACCTTGACATCTATATGAGACAAATAAACCTCAAACCTTACATTGCACCTTACATAACATTTAGCTTGAAATGGATTGTAGATGTAAATGTAGGATTGCTCACAACCTGAATACGGCTCTCCATTGTTTTTATGCCATCCACTTGAAATGTACCACTGCAGAAATCAATCAAAAACTAAACACTTTCCCAAAATCTACCTCTGCTTTTATTGCTGGTTTCATATCCTCAGAAAACCCAAACAATCCTCATGCGGGACAAGTGACTATTAAAGGGATACTTAGGGGAGTTTCTTTGTAGTGATAGAACATTGTGTATGCTGACTGTGGTAAGTTACACAAATCTTAACATATGATAAAATTTCTTAGAACTAAACACCCCCAAAAAGTACATGCAGTAATGTGAAATCCAAGTAAGGTCTGTGTTTGAGTTAACCACATTATGCCAATCTGAGTTTTCTGGTTCGGACAACATACTGTGATTACATAAGATGTTATTGCAGGAAGCTAGTTGGAAGGGCGCCTTGGCACTCTGCACTATTCCTGCAATTCCTGTGAGTCTTAAATTATTTTAAAGTAAGTATTTTCTAAATCTTATAAGAAATCCTAAACATATCAATATTCCTTAATTAGCTGAAAAGAGAAATTAGAAATACTCAAAGCTCATAAGGCAAACTAAAAAGATTATCCTTCCCAGAACATAATTTTCAAGGTTCCAGAGTACTAACCGACTCATTTAAATTAAATTCCATGTAGGTCACCTGGGTGGCTCAGCTGGTTAAGTGTCCAACTCTTGATTTAGAATCAGGTCATGATCTCAGGGTCGTGGGATCAAGCCCTGAGTTAGGCTCTGCACCCAGCTGGGAGTCTGCTTAAGATTCTCTCTCTCCTTCTCCCTCCGCCCCTTCCCCTCCATGTGTACTCTCTCTCTTTTTCTCTCAAATATTAAATAAATAAATCATTTTTTAAACTAATTAATTAAATTCAATGTGTCTGTAGTCTACATGGATAATTATTTCAAAGGTTTGAATAATGATGGTTCTATTTCTTTGTTACCATAGAACTACTATAGAATTGCATCGGAACAGAAAGAGCCAGGGTAGGGGTGCCTGAGTGGCTCAGTGGGTTAAAGCCTCTGCCTTGGTTCAGGTCATGATCTCAGGGTCCTGGGATCAAGCCTCACATCGGGCTCTCTGCTTGACAGGGAGCCTGCATCCCTTCCTCTCTCTCTGCCTCTGTCTGTCAGATGGATAAATAAAATCGTAAAAAAATAAAAATAAATAAATAAATAAATAAAAGAGCCAGAGTATAAGCTCCATGCTAGGAGACAAAATGATTTCTACCTAATACCCTTAACCTCAACAGCTTAATTTAAAAATAATAGCAAGCAATTACTATTTGCTAGTAATACTTAGTATAATCAAAACACTTTAGGAACAAACACAGAGGAATAAGTTCTGTCTTAGAATTATAATGGAGAGCCTACCTAATTTTTTAGTTCTCAGATTACCATGCCCTAGTTTGTACAGAAAATACTAAACAGAAGTTCCTTTGGGCTGCATGTATAAGTCAGACACCTACCTACTATCCTAGGTGCAACATTTCATGCTTCCTAACACACAACACAGGGTAGCAGGGGTTGGTGGGGGGCAGTGGAGATTACTAGTGAGAATCAAGTTCCTCCTTAAGTCTCTACTTCCTTCCCTATGCTTCTTTCCAAATTCCACAAACAGGCATCATATTTTACAAATGCTTTTCCTGTAGGATGTACCCAGGAGTTGATAAACAGCAAAGCTTTCAAGACACTCCAGAGATCATTCGCCAAATTGCAGAAAGCGCATGGTCACTATGGGTCATCTAGAGACCAAATGTGGAAAGGGCTCAACTGTGTGGGCTTTATGGCCAAAAGAAGATAGCCTGCAGCTAACAGTCCCCTTTGCTTGAGCTCTCACGTTAAAGAAGTATTCCAAAGCACTCCTTTATAGTATACTGCCAGTCGCCCATGTCTTTAAAATCTAGTTGTGATGAAAAAATATAGCTAGAGCTGAAATTCAATGTAAGTCCCTACTGAAAGAAACACTTCATGAAGTTGTTCAGAAACAAAAGCAATTCCTCTGCCGGCACTAAAAAGCACGAATTTACAAGATCAACAATCAGAATGGCTGATGACAGCTCACACAAAAAGATCTAAGCGTGGTATTTTTACAAAACCTAAGCACAGACCTTTTTCCCTATACAGAGCTCAAAGAGAAATGACATATAGGATTTAAATCTAACATTTTCACTGAAGAGACAATAGGAACACGGCAGGACTGACCTTATTTTACACAGAGGCAGCTATCCCCCTGGCGTCACCTCTGTAGGAAAAGGCTTAAATTGTCAGGGCTTCCGAGAGAACCAACACAGTGACAATTTTACCAAAAGTAAATGATTACTACCCAATTAGCTCCAGAGCAAGGGTTGGCAAACCACAGCCCACTGGCCACAGCCTGCCACTTTTTGTACAACCCTGAAGCTGAAAGTGGTTTTTCTGTATTTTTTTAATGATCAGAAAATAATCAGAAGAAGAAAACTATTTTGTGACACATCCAAATTATATGAAATTCACATTTCAGTGTCATTAAATAAAGTTTTATTGGAGCACAGCCACCCTCATTCGTTTATTTATTATCTCTGGCTGCTTTCACTCGACAACAGCAGAGGTGAGTAGTTGTGACAGACACCGTATGGCTTGCAGAGCCTATAGTATTTACCATCTGCACCTTTATAGGAAAATTTTCCAACCCCTGACCTAGAGCAAAGCTCTGAAGGGCAGGGCATAAGGGGATCAGAATGTGAGGTCATGGGGAAGCCTCCTCTGTTGTAAGGGCATAGATATAGACAGGAAAAGGGATACACAATGAAAGACCAGGGCACAGAAGCCAAATGTGGCCACCTCTGCCACAGTGTCAGGACCAGTAGAGGAAGACCTGATGAGGGACAGGAGCACCAGTAAGATCCTAGTGCAGTACAATGGGGAAAGAGCTATGGCTGGAGGGCTCCACTCCCCACCACAAGAACTGTGCCTTTGAGCAAGTCACATCACCTCTCTGAGCCTCAATGTCCTCATCTGGAAAAAAAAAAAAAAAAAAGGAATGGAAATTATATCTATCTCAGAGAGCTGCTGGAGAACTGGGAGGGAGTGATCTCCACCACAGAACTTGGACTACATGTTAGGGTTTATCCTCCAAAGAGGATAGGTTTGCACAGGTGGAAAACTGGGGAAGAAAGGAAGCCATCTGACATGGAGAGAACACAGGACTCAAAGGTCCAGAGGATCCAGTGAATGGTTAGCTTAGGCCACCATCAAGGATTCAGTGAAAGGCATCAAAGTAGCTAAAGTAGAAAAGGCAATCAGAGGCCAGATCTTGAAGATTAGAAAGTACCACATACAACTCTCTCCTCCACTTTCCCTCTGGTTATTTATCTCCCTTCAGGGTTCGCATCCCTCTTCCCAGTGAATCCCAAAGATACTCTTGAGTCTTCATGGCTCAACAGAGGCACCAAGGGTTCATCTGTGCCCACAGCTCTTTTCATTCCCCCAATGCCATCCTTAGAGCATCTATTCTGAAGTAGAAACAGGCTATTCTCTTTTACCCACCCACTCATCATTAGATCATTTGACCTATTTGCCCCCCATGCTTAGGTGAAGTCTTTGGGGGAAACCCTAGATCCACAGCTGGCAGCATCTTCCAGCTGCTGAGTGAGAACTAAATGAGATTCCTGGGACTTTGAGTAATTTATAATGAATTCCAATAACTGCCAGGCCCCAGTTGTGATGCATATTGATGAACTGCCCCTTGCAGCCAGCTGTCCCTCAATCACCAATTGTCCACAGGGGGATTCCTATTCACTAAGGGCACAGCCAATCTCCAGAGATGAGAGAGCAGCAGGGGTTGTGCAAAAGAGAATGGCAGCCCTTTAGCTTTCAGATAGAAGATTTCACGGTAAATGTTGGGGATATTTACAAAAAGCAGAAGGCACAAGGAAAGAATATTTAAGAACCAGGTCTCAGCCCCGCAATAAAAATCATAAGGCTGCATATGCAAACTATTTATTCTCATGTTTTATTCAACATCATTTACTGCTTTTCCATTCGTTCACCCTTGCTTTCTCTTCTTCACAGGCTGTGAAGTAAAATCTGGCTATTTTCTGTTCAATCTGAGTACTGGATTTGGAGAGGGAAGACTGAGGCAGAACACTTGACTGCATACAATTATGAGTTGTATGACCTACAGCTGTGTGTCCTTTGACTCCTAACTTTTTGTCACCTAACTTTCCTGAGTCTAGATCTCTTCATCCATCAAATCTGGGTCATGCCTGTTCTACCTTCCTGCCAAGGTATTTAACTGGATCAGATGAAGACATATAAGAGGATGGACAGAGTAAGTTTAAAGCATCAGACAAATCTAAGGGATAAATGGGTCTTTATTATTCAAGATTTTTGCCAATTTCTAAAACAGCTGGTCAAGGAAATATTTTAAAAAACAACAACAACAGTGTAAACCAGAATAGAATCCAATGTAAACCAAACATTTAATCCCAGGATGGAAAGAGAAGAGAGTTTTTCACTGAATATAACATGGTAGACAAGCCTTCTACATATAGAAGGAGCATAGTTATTAACATACACCATTCCCAGCAACAAGGAACTAATTATTTCCAGCTCAATGGAAAGAGGTTGGAGTCAATGCATCTCTACAGAAGATGGGGAATTAGAGGTTAGGTTAGGAGGTTAGGGATTTATTTACAGGAATTATGGTTAGAGGTTAGGAATTATGTCAGAGGCTGACTATGTTGGAGAGCAGTAACAGAATTGAAACCCCACCAACACCACCACAAACTACCAACATCAATAACAAACAACAACACTACCAATTCCAACAGTGCCAGCCTCAGCTTTGCCTCCTCTAATGCCACACCTTCCTCCCCTCCATGTAGCAGAAAGGACACAAGGCCTCTATATCAAGGCTGAGGTTTCCACTAAAGAATATAAAAGAATAAGTCTGGGTATAAGTATTCTTCTCATGGACTGGCCTGCCTCCTACTCTGCTCATCAGTGTTGAATCTGAATTTCTATATTTAAAGCCATTTCTTCCTTGACTGCCACTGCTCGAAACTTTTGGTCTGCCCATGACTGAGGCTTCAATAGACTCTTAAGGCCTGCTCTGGCTTCACTGTAGGATTTTTACCAGTAGATCCCAGGAGGCATCCATTTTCTAGAAAATGGAAACGCAGGTGGCATCATCCAGAAAATGGTGACAGCCATTTTCTCAACCTCCCACTTCCTGACTCATGATTCACATTTAGCTCTGTAAGTACCAGGGGACATGAAGCAGGACTGTCTTCTGTTAGTCCTCACACAGTTCTAATCGTGAGCATCAATAATCTGTCTCTATCATCTCCTACATTCTAGTGTGACAATGGTCTAAAGTGACAGGCCCAACAACAGAGTGCCAAGTCCAGAGAACCAAGCAGGTCTCAAGGGCTAAGAGTAAATGCAGAGTTAAGATTTAGGATGAACTATACTACTGAGGCTTTTGGATATGGTGCTCTATAGTATTAGGTAAGACTATAAGAAGAAATATTAGAAACAAGTGAGATGGCCAATTGGGTCATGGAGTATGGTTGTTTTAAAGACATGTTGTAAACTATATGATCTACTTTAAAGACATATTAATGTAAAGGGAAGAAAAGGCACAGAAAACACAGAATTTAAGCTGGATAAGCTTAGGCAGAGCTTCTATATGTTGGATCCCACACAAAGCCCAAGATGGACATTTAAATACTATTCAGATCCAGGCCTCAGATCACCACACAGTGGCAGAGAATTTAAAAATGTACAAAAGAAGGGGCTCCTGGGTAGCTCAGTCAGTTGAGTGTCCATCTCTTGATCTCAGCTCAGGTCATGATCTCAGGATCATGGAATCAAGCCCATGTCCCAGGCATGGAGCCTACTTGGGATTCTCTCTTCCTCTCCCACTCTCCCACCCCACTCACACATACATACTCTCTTTTTCTCTAAAAAAAAAAAAATGTACATAAGAAGAAAACTACTCGCAACTGACACTGCAAACTTAAAAACCACCATCTAGCAGCTTAGGACAGGCTAAATAGAACCATTTTACAGTCCACTGGGTTGAAAATCAGAAGTCCCAGCTCTACCTCAGAGGATCAATGGCCTTAAGTAAATCATATATTACTTCCTTGAATTGCAGGTTCTTCATCTATAAAAAATGAAAAGGGTCTCTTCACTAAGGTCTTTCCTGCTCTAACAGTCTATGAGTGAGTCCATCATATATAACTATGGTACAGGGTCTCCAGGATGGCCCCCAAATAGCCTCACCTCTTGTTCTTCATGGCTTTGTGCAATCCCTTCTTCTTCAGCAACTTACTTCTTACTAATAGAATATGGACGGGCCAATGTGGCAAAGAACCAAAGGCAGCCTCTAGGCAACAAGTGAGTCTCTCAGCCTAACAACCCTGGAGGAAATAAATTCTACCAACTACCATATGAGTAAAATTGGAGGCATATCCTTCCACAGTTGAGCCTTCAGAGAAGACCGCAATATTGGTCAGCACCTTAAGTGCAGCCTCATGAGTGATCCTAAAGCAAAAGATAAAGCCAAGTTTTGTCTAGATTCCTGACCCACAGAAACTATGATGACAGATGTGTGTTGTTTTAAGCCACTCGGTTTATAAATAATTTATTACAAGACAATAGGTAACTATAACACATAGCTTTGTTTGTATCCATGGCCTTGAGAGCCAACATCTCTGCCTCTCACTTAAGATATTCTTATAGTACCCTACAAATCAAATGAAGGATCACCTGAACTGGGGTCAGGAAATGACTTGGCTGCTGCAGTTTAATCAATAAATCAGGCAAGTCATGAAAGCCCCCTCAATCACCTCTCTAACCACTTATCACCTTGAAAAACTTTGGGAGTAGGGTTAAGAAAATAGCTCTAAAGCTATAGATGAGGTCATGTGCCATGATAATTCTATCCCCTCTCCCCGCCCCAACTTTATATTTCATCTACATATCCATACTTTAAGGAGAAGAGAAAATATCTTCTTACCTTAATCTCCCCCCCATTCACTCCTTTACCCAAAATGTACACCAATCACATTGTCAGGCCAAGGCACAGGAGACATGGAGGAAAGGCCATTCACATGCAGGAGCATGAACACAGAATAGAAGTCAGGTCTAAAGGGTGCTAATGTTCTTGTGAAACTACCTGTACCATCAAGAAGTCCCACTGGCTTAACCTTCAAAATATATCTGGAATATGACCAACTCTCATCAGTTCCATCACTACCCAAATCATTCATCTAATTTCCTCCTCTAGTAAAATATCTACCAATTCCACTACAACCCTCTCTGTGGGACCCCCTCTACCCCGAGTAGTTATTATAGACTGGATGTTTGTGTCCCCCACATCCAACTTCACATGTTGAAGCCTTAATCCCATGCATGATGGCATTAGGAGGTAGGGCCTTTGGGAGGTAATTAGGTTTAGATGAGGTCATGAGGATGGGCCCCTATAATGGGATTAGTGTCCTTATAAGAAGAGTCCAGAGCTTGCCCTCTGTCTTCCACATAAAGTCAAAATGGGAAAACAGCCATCTATAAGCCAAGAAGAGATCCCCACCAAGAATCAAATCTACCTGCACACCTGATCTTGGACTTCCCAGACTCCAGAACTGTGAAAAATAAATATCTATTACTTAGGCTACCCAGTCTGTGGTATTTTGTCATAAAAGCCCAAACTGACAAAGGAAGTAATTGCCTTAAATGTAAATACAATCCTGATATCACTTATATGTAGAATCCAAAAAAGTTGAGCTTGTAAAAACAGAAGATGGAATAGTGTTTACCAGAGGTTGGGGGGAAAGAGAAATTGGGGTGATATTGTTCAAGGGTACAGATTTGCAGCTAGTAGTTGCAATAACTCCTGGAGATAATAACTCCTAGAGATCTAATGCACAGTATAAAGGTTATAGTTAACAAAATGGTATTACAAACTTCATGGTATTACAAACTGCTAAGAAACTAGATTCTAATTGTTCTCACCACAAATATAATGATAATTATGTGACATGATAGAAGTGCTAGCTAACAAGCTACTATGGTGATCACAGAGTAATATAGAAATGTAACAAATCAATAGTTGTGCATTTTAAACTCATATAATATTACATATCAATTATAGCTCAGCTTAAAAAAAAAAAAAAAGGAAATACAATCATATCTTCCCCAGTTTCAGTTTCTGGAGGATACATTCCGAAGTCTTGGCCTGGGCCTGAAGACCTCCCTGGCATCTGTCCAAGACTGGCTTCCAGACTCATCTTCTCTCCCTTTGCTTACTGTTCCCTAGCCATACGGCACACTGTCTTTTGAACATGCCAAGACTGTCACTCCCACAAGGTCTTTCCAGGAATATTCTTCCTGCAGATATTTATTTGACTTACTGGGTTATCCCATTCAGGTTTCTACTCAAACACAACCTCTGCAGACAGGCCTTCCCTGGCCAGCCTTCCTACAACAGCATCCTCTCTGCTCCCTACTCATACCTGCTGCTTTATTTTACTTTATAACATTATGCACTATGTGAGATTACATATTTGTTCACGGTTAGGTTCTATTCCCTCCTCCCATCAGAGTGTAAGTTTATTGTGGGTGTAGATACTATACATCTTGTTCTTACTTATCACTCACCAGTGCTGGGACAGGGCCTACTGTTCAATATACATTTACTGGATTAACTGTGGGTTTGACAGGGAAGTCCAGAGAGGAAAACAGGAATGGAAAGATGGCAAAGCAGACATCATAAGCAAGAGAGCAAGTTCAGGAAGTCAGCTAAGGTAAAGGGATATGATAGGTTCAAAATTACAGCAATATTTGAATATAGTAAAGAAGTAGGAAGAGCATATCTGCACAGGTCTTGATCCACTATCTTCTGATAACCTTTGGTTTCTTCTCCATTTCTTCAATGCATTCAACTGAAGGAAACTACAAAACAATTTCAAACAGTGTCTGATACTAAACAAATAAATAGTATACAACTTAGGAGCTCACTCTTCTGTATATAAAAACCTTTACTTGAGAGGTGGGGCCAGAGAACTAAGCAGGTGTGAGCCCTGTGCTAGAGGCTTTATCATCAGTACCTCGTTAAATTAAATCTCACCTCAATCCACAAAGTTGGCATCATCTCCATTCCAGATAGGAGAAAACTAGCTCATGTGGGATTTAGAACTAGGACTTGAACCCAGGTCCTTTTAATTCCAAAGGTGGCATTCCTAACTAATATGCCCCATTAGCTGAGTGGTGGATTCACACCTCAACTAGAAACCAGGAATGTCAACACAAAAGAAAGCAAAACAAGACCTGCCAGAACCAGGCAAAAAGCAACCATTCAACAAAAATATATGTGCCATTGCAAGACAAAAGTAATGCAAGACAAAAAGAACGTTCCTTTTCAGAAGAACTGAAATGCCCAGATGCAGCATGTATTATAATTATAAATGATAGATTGTTAGAGCTGAAAGTAACCACAGAGATCATTCGGTCCCACCCCTTTACTGGAAAGATGAAGGGGCCAACTCCCAGAGGCCCATAGTTAGAGCAATTGAACCCCTTGTCTTCCGTCCTTAGTATCTATTCAGTGTACAGATCCAAAAAAACTGCAGTTCCTACAAGAAACTTGATTGATTCAAAACTTGAAAATTTTCCTATCTATTTAAAAATAGATGATAGGCTCAGTCGGTCAGGCATCCGACGCAATCTCAGCTCAGGTCTTGATCTCAGCGTCACGAATTTAAGCATTACACTGGGCTCCATGCTGGGTGTGCAGCCCACTTAAAGAAAGGAAGAAAAGAAAGAGAGAAAGAAAGAAAGATAGATGGATGTGGTTCTGTCTTATCATCACATTACTATACAGGTGAAATAATAATTTTATAAAAATAAAAATACTAGGGGTGCCTGGGTGGCTCAGTGGGTTAAGCCACTGCCTTCAGCTCAGGTCATGATCTCAGGGTCCTGGGATCGAGTCCCGCATCGGGCTCTCTGCTCAGCAGGGAGCCTGCTTCCCTGCCTACTTGTGATCTCTCTCTGTCAAATAAATAAATATAATCTTTAAAAAAATAATAAAAATAAAAATACTATAGAGGCAAAAAAAAAAAAGTAATGTAAATATTAATACTTTTTTCAGTGATTAAAAGCACAGAGCTGGGGGACAGCCCTGACGAAGATGGGGCACGGGCTTACCACAGTGATCAAAGTTAACCAGATACTGCCAAGAGGGAGCTTGTGATGAAGAGGGTATTTTAACTATCTCTCTCTAATGTCCCTGAGTCGGGAGATTCAGAAACTTGCAACCAGGTCTAAGTACTAAGTCATGTCCCTCTCATAAAAAAACAGAAAACAACTAGAATTACCATGAAACAAAAGGCTGATTGAAGGAATCTCTTCATTGGGAAGCAGGTCTGAGCCACAGGTCCAGACATTGGTGCCATCTGTTGTTCCCAAACCACAGATAGTAACAACTCTCTCTCCCGCCTCTTCTTCTAGGAAAACATCTCACAGCATCTCAGCTTAGTTCCAATCCTGGATAAAATCAAGAAGAGCTTCCAATCTTTCCACTAAATAGCCTCTCTAGCTACCCGGGTTCCTTGGGATTTCAACTGATGGAATAAAACCAGAGTTAGGTGACCGTCATTGTCACTCCTATCTATGCAAAGTGAATATATGCCTTTTTTCACTTTTCTTAGACAAAATGTGTCTTTTCACAGCCTTATCGCTATACTTCTAAGTCTGTGGTAGTTTCTGTGATAGGAAATTAGCAATATTACGGTTAACAGGGTTCTTTTTTGTTGTTGTTACATTCCTGCTTAGAAAGTTACTGTTTTTGAACAGCTAAGATTCATTCTGTTTTTGCTGTCAGAGTGTGTTAAACTAAGTGAGATCTATCAGGAAGTGTATGCACCCCTGAGTCTTCTGATTTTCACACTCTTAGCTCAAGGACAATGCAGACATTTAAAATGTCATGGATAATTAGCCAGCATCTTTACAAATAAGATCACTTGCTCTGATAGAATCACAAAGTTTGCCAGTCTCGGGAATAGATGTACTCATTAGGAGGTGATCAGATGTAAAATATTTGTTTATGTTTCCGGAATAAAAGAATTGAGTGATGTGGTGGAAAGGACACAGGCCTAGAGGTGAGGAGATCCAGATTCTGGACCTAATTCTAAGTGGTTCCAGAGAAGTCACATTGCCTCTTTATTCCTGTTTTCTCTACTGGAACTCAGAAAATTCCCTCCAGCTCTCAAAAATCTCAGTCTATGTCACCTATAGATAGACTTATCTACACATGGAAAAGATATTATACAGGTTATTTTCAACTTAGCATCCAAGGTATCCATAGCTTTTCTCCTTTTCCAAGACCAGTTTTAAAAAATCTCAAGGCTGTTCACAGACTGCTGCTAGAAAAAGTTCACCAATTTATAAAACATCAAAAAATACCTTTTAAGCTGAGAACTTTCTTACCAAAAATGATCTTAAATTTCCCTAAGGGTCCACATTATGTTACCAAAACATGTGCCAAATAACTATAAGTAACTTTTAAGTCAATGCTGATATACCACAAAAAAAAAAAAAACATTATTTCTATAGCTACTGGGGTAAATACTGAAATGTGACTATTTGCTCCCAAAGTAAGAGTCGCTAAAAATACACTTGTAAAGTACTATGCACCTACCAAGCTCACAAACTCAAAGAGATTTATCAACCAGAAGTATCAAAGCTCAGGAATAAATTTTTTTAAAAAGTAATATACAAGTAAATACAGTATAACCACCTTGAGTTCAGAGAATTATGTATTTTATCCACCAGTATATCCATCAGAGTACTTTGCCAGGTACTGTGATATCAGGTCTCTTGAGTTGCTGAAGTACATAATAATTTAGAGCCAAAGGCTCTAACCCAATCCCTAATTCTAACCAATGAATCAACATCAACCTGTCTCTCTATCAATGCTGTAAAGTTTTCAAAACCAGAAGAGATACATACTTGGTGCATTTCACAAGTTCCAAGTTCTTCAGCACCATAACACCACTCAGGACTTCTACCATTTGCAAAGACATGTGAGACTCACTGAACCGAAGAGAAGAGCAACACATAATAAACTGGACAAATCTGTAGAACCATTTCTCACCCTAAGTTCTCTATTGGGAAACAAGAGCTCCACCATGACCCTGCTTCATTTATGAAATATGGTGAGGTTATAGCCCCCATTCATAAGTCTCCAGACAAGACTCTATTCTAAGAGAGGGAGCTAAATTGTCTAGGGCCATTTCACAGTCAAGAAGAAGGATACACGTTAGTGGAAATAACTTGAAAACACAGCTGTCTGGCTGGTCACAGTCCCTGCTGCAACATACTTCTAAAAGAGATGGCAGGAGCCCTGGGTAGGGATTAGATTCTGCCTCCAAGCCCTGCTGCAGCATTAATGACATATGACCTCAGATAAACCATTTAACTTCACTAATCTGATTGTTAGCTCTACAAAATGAAGAGGACGGGCTTTGATTCCTGAGTACCTTTTCACAGAGGTTTCTGAAGTCAGATTTCTTCTATGTTAATTATTCACATAAAAAGGAGAAAAAATAAATCAGTATTTGTGGAGAAGCTGGTCTTCCCTAGCTGAAACAAAAGATGGGCTAATGATACACAAGTATGAGCCTTAGGTTCTAGGGTCCAGCTTCACAATTGAGACAAAGAAACTCCCCACATGCATACATTCCCTAGATCCAGGCCTCTGGAAAGGCCTCCAGGCACCACTCAGGGGCCTCCATAGCTCGTTCCTCTCCATCCTGACTGTCCTGGGTCCTTGTGAACTGAGGACCCATTTTTCCCAGTATCATCCCATCCTGGGGCAATCACTCAGGACTGCTTCTCAGAGGAGACTTGATTTGAGATGAACTAATGCTTCTGATTTTAGAAGGGACAGATTTGAGAACTTTTCCACAGGCAGACTTCTTCTGAAACTTCAGTTCTCATCCTGAATTTTAAAACCATAATGTGACATTTTAACATATGGCAAAGAGAGATGAATTTGAGATCATTTCAAACTGCTTAAAAGATCTGCCTTAAACACAGATTTCCATTATTACAGATCTAATAAGTCCTATTCTCATCTGAGCTATCAGCAATAGAGTAAGTAATTACCATTCAACTTGGGCCGTTCCAGTCCATTAGCCCAATACTGATGACTCAGGCAAAGCTACACATGAAGAACAAAATGCTGATAAAAGATAAAATGGAATGGAAGGAAATGCTGCTGCCTTATCCATTCTGCCACATCAGTTGTAAGGAATGAATCAAATATAAATAAACTTGGAAGAATGATAAGCCCAGAAGTAAATATTAAAAATATAAAACAGAGTTGTATCTACCTAGATGAAAAAGGAAAGCAAAACGTCTCCTTCAATATATCATAGGTTCAGAGGCCCTTCAATCATCACTTACGATGCTACCTGAATACTACAAGGACTGGATCTAAGTGGTGCCAAACATCCTCAATGTGAAAAGCTGAAAGTCAAATATTCATTCAATAAACCTTTGCCAATAAATCCGGCTCCATACTAGGTGCTGAGGATACAAATGTGAATGAGACACTGTCCCTACCAGCAAGGAGTTTTAGGATAATTAGGCAGATAAATAAGTATACCAACTATTATGACACAGTGTGATGCATGTTTGATAGAAATATGCACAGGGTAGAACTGGACCAGATCAGAGTATTACTATAGCATCTAATCCAAAAAAGATGGAGTCATGGAAAGATTCT
>ML103837.1:15676-64425 GCA_003697995.1 Taxidea taxus jeffersonii | reverse complement strand
CAAGAATAAATATTTGCATTCAGTTGGTAGTTGAATTATAAATTATTTCATATTCATATAAATGAGACCACCCAAGAATCTTTAGTAGTCAGTACAAGTTATGATACATCATTGAAGGTAACTAAATTGCAGTTTTACAAAAAGTTTATAATTGAACCTTTGTTATTTTAGATTGATGGTAGTTCAAATTTAGTGAGATTTATCTTCAGATGAATTATAATTATTATTTTTTTTTAAAGATTTTTTTATTTAATTATTTGACAGACAGAGACCACAAGCAGGCAGAGAGGCAGGCAGAGAGAGAGGAAGGAAAGCAGGCTCCCCGCTGAGCAGAGAGCCCGATGCGGGGCTCGATACCAGGACCCTGGAATCATGACCTAAGCCGAAGGCAGAGGCTTTAGCCCACTGAGCCACTCAGGCGCCGCAGATGAATTATTTGTTAGGTGGAAATGAATACCTCCTCATCTTTGTGTTGTAGAACCATAAAATTATTCAGCCTTTATCTGTTTTTTTCTGGTTCTAACCTCTTCCTACTGGAAGCTTTTATAAATTCTATAGGACTTCACCATGTCTGACCTACTCAGAGATGAGAGTGGGTTTCTTTCACTTGATGGATCAATTCTCAAGCCCCTTCCTGACATTTGAGGTTTTACATAGGCTTCTTTCAGAACCTGTTTTCTGTTTGTATCTGAAGAAGACTTAGACCCTAAGTCTTACTACTCAGATGACAGCAGTTAGAATTCCTAATTTTCTCCAAGGACAAGGTAAACTGGTTTGTACCTTTTTTGTTTACTCTAAATTATCTAAATTTTTTTTTAAAAGATTTTTATTTATTTATTTGACAGACAGAGATCACAAGTAGGCAGAGAGGCAGGCAGAGAGAGAGAGGAAGGGAAACAGGCTCCCTGCTGACGTGGGGCTCGATCCCAGGACCCTGGGATCATGACCTGAGTCAAAGGCAGAGGCTTTAACCCACTGAGCCACCCAGATGCCCCTAAATTATCTAAATATTGAAATAACCCATTAATTGGTTTGAATTTGCTTTTGTTTTATTTTTTCCTAGGAAGTATTATTGGTTTAAAAGGCAATTCTGGCCAGTCTGTGTACAGTGCAGGTAAAGGAGGACTAGTTGGATTTTCACGCGCTCTTGCTAAAGAAGTAGCAAGAAAGAAAATTAGAGTGAATGTAGTTGCGCCAGGTCAGTGAAAACTTTTTTCTTTTTTTAAAAATTGGAGTATAGTTGACATGCAATATTATGTTGTTTCAGGTATATAATATAGTGATTCAAAAAATTACATATATTATGAAATGTTTACCATGAGAGATGTAACTACCATCTGTCACTATACAAAGTTATTAAAATATTACTATATCCTCTATGCTGTACTTTCCATCCCTGTGACTTATTTATTTTATAATTGGAAGCTTGTACCTCTTAATCCTCTTCAACTATTTTGGTTGTCCCTCCAACCATCTCCCCTCTGGCAACCATCAGTTCTCTGTATTTATGAGTCTCTTTCTGTTTTTATTGGTTCGTTTTGTTTTTAAGATTCCACTTATAAGTCATATAATGTTATTTGTCTTTTTCTCCCTCTTACTCACTTAGCGTAATACCCTCTAGGTCCATCCATGTTGTTGTCAGTGGCAAGATTTCATTCTCTTTTATGGTTGAGTAATATTCCATTGTGTGTATATACCACATCTCTTTATCCATTCATGTATCATGGATGTTCATTTAGGTTGTTTCCATTTCTTGGCTATTATAAATAATACTGTCTTAAACATAGGGAAGGCATATATGTAATGAATTAATATTTTTCTCTGTGTAGATACCTAGAAGTAGAATTACTGGGTTGTATGATATTTCTATTTTTAATTTATGGAGGATCCTCTGTACTGTTTTCCATAGTGGCCGTGCCAGTTTGTGTTCCCACCAGTGGTGCCCAAGGGTTTCCTTTTCTTCACATTCTTGCCAACACTTGTTATATTTTGTCTTTTTGATACTAGTCCTTCTGACAGGTGTAAGGGGCTATCTCATTGTTGTTTTAATTTGCACTTCCTCAATGATTATTGATATTGAGTATCTTTTTACGTGTCTCTTGGCCATCTCTATGTCTTCTTTGGAAAAATGGTGATTCAGGTCTTCTGCCCATTTTTTTAATGGGATTATTTGGGTTTTTTTGGTGTTGAGTTGTATAAGTTCTTTTATATTTTGGATATGAACTCCTTATTGGATATATCATTTGTAAATATCTTCTCCCATTCAATAGATTGCCTTTGGTTTTGTTGACACCCCCCCCCCCCCCCCCCGCTGGGGCAAAACCTTTTTAGTTTGATGTAATCCTAATAGTTTATTTTTGCTTTTGTTTTCCTTGCCTGAGGAAATAGATCCAGAAAAATATTTCTAAGACTAATGCCCAGGGTTTTACTGCCTATGTTTTCTTTTAGGAGTTTTATGGTTTCAGATATCACATGTACATCTTTAATCTATTTTTAGTTTATTTTTATGTATGATGTAAGAAAATGGGCCAGTTTCATTCTTTTGCTGTTCGGTTTTTTTAACACCATTTATTGAAGAGACTGTCTTTTCTTCATTGTATATTCTTGTCACCTTTGTCATGGATTAATTGACCATGTAAGATTGGGTTTATTTCTGGACTCCCCATTTTGTTCCATTGATATGTGTGTCTGTTTTTGTGCCAGTACCATACTGCTTTGATTACTGTAGCTTTATAATGTGAAATCTGGGATTGTGATACATCCGGCTTTGTTCTTCTTTTTCAAAATTTTCTTGGCTAGGGGTGCCTGGCTGGCTCAGTCATCAGAGTATGTGACTCTTGATCATGGGGTCATGAGTTCAGGCTCCACACTGGGTTCAGAGATTATTTAATAAATAAATAAATAGATTGTTTTGGCTATTTGGGGTCTTTTGTGAGTCCATATAAATTTTAGGATTCTTTGTTCTAGTTCTGTGAAAAATTACTATTAATATTTTGATAGGGATTACTGAGGTAATATGGGTATTTTAACAATTCTAATCCACAAGCATGGAGTATCTTTCCATTTTTTGTGTCATCTTCAGTTTCTTCATCAGTGTCTTATAGGGTTCAGAGTATATGTCTTTCACCTCCTTGGTGAAGTTTATTCCTTAGGATTTTATCCTTTTTGGTGTAAGTTTAAATGGGATTAAAAAAAAAAAGATTTTGTTTATTTAACAGAGGCATCAAGAGAGGGAACATAAGCAGGGGGAATGGGAGAGTGAGAAACAGGCTTCCCACTGAGCAGGGAGCCCAATATGGGGCTTGATCCCAGGATCCTGGGACCATGACCTGAGCCAAAAGCAGACCTTTAATGACTGAGCCACCCAGGAGCCCTTGGGATTGTTTTTTTAAATTTCTCTTTTCTTCTATTTCATTATTAGTATATAGAAATGCAACAGATTTCTGTATTGCTTTTGTATCCTGCAACTTTACTGAATTCATTTATTATTTCTAGTAGGGTTTTGGTGGACTTTTTAGGGTAGTGTGTGTGTGGTGGGGTATATCATTTGTAAATAGTGACAGTTTTACTTTTTTTCTTTTTAAATATAATTTATGCACACTGTGGCTTTGTACAATAATAGCAGAGATTATTCTTGTGTTTGTAAGTACATCAGCATCATCAGTATGTCTGAGTATCAGAATAGGAACATGGTATCTTCATTGTTACTAAATTCTTGAGTAGTGAAATGTGTGATGGGATGACTATGTCTTGACAGGACTTAAGTGGCTACACCTGCCTATATTGCCAGTCTCTGCACTACCCTCCAGGAGGCCAAGGCTGTTTTGTTTGTGTAAATCACATTGCCTTTTTTTTTTTTTTTTTTTTAATTTTACAGAGGGGGAGTAAGAGAGAGAGAGAATCTTAAGCAGGCTTCATGCCCAGTTTGGAGCCTGATGTGGGGCTTGATCTCATGACCTTGAGATCATGACCTGTGCCAAAATCAAGTTAACCAACTAAGCCACCCAGGGGCCCCTGCTCCCCACATTGCATTTTCTAGTAAATGATTACTCTCAAACTGAAACCACAAGAGAAACTTGTCATTTAAAAATTAGTTATAGGGGTGCCTGGGTGGCTCAGTGGGTTGAAGCCTCTGCCTTTGGCTTGGGTCATGATCCCGGGGTCCTGGGGTCGAGCCCCGCATCGGGCTCTCTGCTCAGCGGGGAGCCTGCTTCCTCCTCTCTCTCTGCCTACTTGTGATCTCTGTCTGTCAAATAAATAAATAAAAAAATTAGTTATAAATTAAGAACTCTTAAGGGTTGAATGTGAGAATTTCAAGTTGGGGCGGTGGATATTGGTAATGTCCTTCTCTCTTCTTGGAATGTTCTACTGATTTATTGCTCACTGGGATAAATTTGCTAATTAATTTAGACTTTGTCAGTGTCAAAGCAGAGCTTTCCAAGTATTAATGTGTATATTACCTAAATATATTTCTTCAGTTTATCTTACAGAAATAATACTTCTCTATATTTAAAATATTTGAATAAGTCTATAATACACTATGCTTTTAATAACAGAATAGACCATAGGAAATTATTAAGCAGGGCTACATATGTAATGTCATTTGCACATTTCACCAATCACTGATGTATAATAACTGACATACTGATTTTTCCAGGACATTGGTATTTAGAAAGAGAATTGCCAGGGGTCACATAGTGTTTGTTTTCAAAGTAATGTCTTTCACTGGACCTCATTGTACTCTAGAGAGCTATCCAGGATTCATGTTAGAATTTCAATACAGAAAAATTTGAAGGATAAAAAGCTATTTACACAGACTCAGGAGGAAGAAATACCATTTTAGAAATCAGCCTATGAAGTAGCAAGATTTTAACAGTGATTTTATCTGTAGTTGTCTCTTTAACAAGTGGATGGGGGCTCTGAGGCTCATTGTTGATGACATTGGAGGAACAAAGTGGTAGGACATGATAACAGAGATGAGACTGAATACTCTGGCATCAAAAAGTACTATTACATATGACCAAGGCACTGCTTAGAGAAACAAAGGTTTCTAAAACCAGACATATGTTGGAGTGACCAAGAATGAAGATGACTGTTTAATAGATATGGCTGTTTAATAATTTTCAAAATAGAAGTCACAGTGGGAAGCTTAGAGTAGAACTAGTCTCCTGGAGGAAATCTATGAGGAACACTTGTCTTCTTGTTGATGATGTAGGAAGAATCAAGCCAGCAGAGATGTAATTCACTTGTAATACAAAGCAAGTTTGATTTGGGCTAAGAACACGGAAATCAGAGACTTCTCAAGAAGACAAGTAGAACATTATTGTGTATCTGTGGCTTTCACTGTGCTTACTTTGGGCATTCCTCATGGCTTGAAAATACTAATGAATTAAATGGGATGCAAAGCCAGTTAACTCGGTCTGTCAGTTGCAGGTAATCGGAAAATACTAAAACAATGATTGGAATTATAGTGTAGCTTGCTAAAGGCTAAAGAAATTTTTCATTTCTGGGTACCCATGTGGCTCAGTTGGTTAAGCATCTGCCTTCTGCTCAGATCATGATCCCAGGCTCCTGAGATCAAGTCCCATATCAGGCTCCCTGTTCAGCGAGGAGTCTGTTTTTACCTCTCTCTCCCTCTGCCTCTCGCCCCCCCTCCCCAGCTCATGCTCTCTCTCTCATGGTCTCTTTCTCTGTCTCTCAAATAAATAAAGTCCTTCAGAAAAATTTTCCAATTCTTCACTTATGCTAAGTCTTTTAAAATAAATTCAGATATGTAGCTTACAGCTGGTTTGTTGGTCTTCAGATTAATAGCCTTAAATTTTAAACTAGTTCTGTTCCACTCAGTAGCCTTCTGTACTCATGAACACAGAGCATTCTGCAAATCACTTAAATCCCATTTTAGAATTTCCTCCTTCAACTGAAATTTTCACAGTGTTGTAAGTAATCTGAAAGACAGAGAGAAAGAGGGATGAAGTGTGAGTGTGTTGATACAATCTTCCAGACAGAGTTATAAAACCAATTTCCACTTAAACTGAAATAAGAACACAAAATTATAAGGAAAAACTTTTGCCAAAGCTCATCTCGAAAAGGTTAAGTTGCTCAGTTTGAGAAAGGGACCATATTTTATTTAAAAAATTTTTTTGAGATTTATTTGTTTATATAGAAAGAGTGAGCATGTGCAGAGGGAGGAGTGGGAGAGGGAGAGAAGCAACTCCCTGCTGAGCGTGGAGTCCAGTGCAGGGCTCAATCCTATGACCCTGAAATCACGATCTGAGCCAAAAACCAGGAGTTGGATGCTTAACTGACTGAGCCCTCTAGGCAAGAAAGGGGCCATGTTTTAGATGCTGATCTCTGTTATGATCTACATACATTATGGGACCTTCCAGAAGTGACTGAAACAATGTAGACATCTATCAGAAGACTCAGTGCTATGCAGTGTGTTTAGTCCACAGAATAATAGAAGCAGTTGAAATTTCCTTACAATACCTATATAAAAACATACTAAGTTTTCCAAAACATGAAATGCAAAATGTTCGTAACTGTACATCATTCTTCAGCCAAAATAGGTCCAGAAATGTCGAATATGCAGGTATTAATTACGATGACTTTAAGTCATCGTAAAACCTTACCTAAGTGACATTCCAAAGTATACACATCAGTTAAGCATGTATAAAATTAGTATTAACCCAGTTAGAAATACAAAATGAAAATTATTGATGTTGCCGCAAGTATCTGGGATTTCACAGATTTATAAGCAGACCATGTAACAAAGTAGCTTCTAGTTTTAAGAATACCTTATATTTTAGTATTTCAGAAATTTCAAGAAGTCCCACAACAACATCAAAAATCATTTATCTGGAAATTAGAGTTCTTTGTGATTCATCAGTTCAGCAGAATGCAGGTAGTATAAACAAAAGTTTAACTTACCAAAGACATTAGACCATGCCATTATAAAAAGAATAAAATGTCCTTGGACCAAATGGATATTTAAAAAAACCCAAAACATATACACAAATTACCTGGATTAGTTAAGAGGGAGATAAAAAGGTGCTAAAACTCAAATCTGTACTATCACTCTTCTGTGTGATAAAAATTTGGGTTAGGTATTAACTCAACTTTTGAATTAAATGATTGTTTTCATATACCTCTGCCAGTTTGCCATGGAATGTTTGTCCCAGTTTACGGTAGGTATATTGAAGAATTGATTATACAGAAAAGACCTTTTGGTTCATTGATTGGTTGTAAGAGAGTAGGCTGATGTAGACCTTTGTCACCTTTTCATTTTGGGTCACTAATGGTTCCAGCTTGTGTGCTGGATTGGTTTGTTTGCTTGCTTATTTACTTATTTGAAAGAGAGTGCACTAGAGAGAGGACAAGCAGGGGGAGAGGCAGATGGAGAGGGAGAGGAGATTCTCCCCTGAGCAAGGAGCCTGATGCTGGACTGGATCGCAGGACCTTGGGATCATGACCTGAGCTGTAGGCAGATGCTTAATCATCTGAGCCACCCAGGCACCCCTGGGATTGGTGTTTTTTTTGGCAGTGATGCTAAACTAGCAGGGTTTAGGGAAATGTCAGATTGTCCTGATAACCTTTGTGCTTTGTTATGTGCCTTCAGCTCAGTTCATTGTTCAGTCACAGAGACTAGCTAAATTCAAGCATTCCAAATCCATGAACATTTGATAAGTGACTCTGGTTTAGATACAACCGTTTTAGAGAAAAAAAAAAGAAAAAAGAAGAAAATAATCCAAAACTTGTACTATCATTTTGACACTGCTTTCTGTTTGTGTATGCTTATGCAACCTGATTGATTTTAGTGTTAGGCTAGGTTAGCCATATATGGAATAGGTTATTTGTGATTTGGGGCCACATGTATTTGGTTTAATCTGTTAAGGGATTGCCATAGTGTGGGTGATGAAGAGTTAATTCTAGTTCATGATGATTTAAAAGCTGGATGATGCACGTGTTTCTAACTCATAATAACTCAGTAAACGTTCTGGAATTTCTTCTATATGCAAGGGTTCCAAAATTATAAAAAATGAATAAGTTATTTCTGCTATGAGGAGCTAAGTACTGTGAGAAAGACAGACATATAAACAAATAGTTAGAAAGCTGAATGATGGATGTAAAGTAGAGGAACATATATGATGCTATGGAAACACCGAAGAAGGAATGCTTAATTTTGTCAGAGTGAATCAGTTGTCAAGGCAACAGGCTAAATAGTGGGGAATCCAGTTTGTATACAAAGGGAAGTTTTAGGAGTGTTGTGGAAGTGTGTTTGTATACCCTTTCTGAAAGACCTTACTTTCCAGTATAATTTGTAGTACAGGAAAATACCTGCCACTAAAAATGTGACTGTTCCATAGGGTGACCTTTATTATTGGCCATATATATTTAGCAGGATTCATAGTGTGAATATGCTTTATTGATTAGAGGCAAAGTGCAGGTTGAAATAGAAGAATTAAATTGATTGTATGGATTATTTATTTATTTTAGGTACTAATTTCAAACAGGTTCATCACCAGATCTTTTAATAGAACTGACAAGCTTCAGAACTAACAAATAGGTTTCTTCTTATGTTGGTTTTCCTGGTTACCTTCAACTGGAGTTTCCAGTTAAGGAAAACACTTAAGAAGCAAATCAAAACAGGAAAATCAAGAAACAGGGAAAATAATAAATTAGGCAGTTATTCACTGCCTAATGTTACTGACTTTTTAAAGATCAGTTAGTTACTAAGCTTTGGTATTCAAATATAAAATAAATCTAATTGATTAGAAAATATTGAGTATTTTCTAATATTGAATATTTTCTGGATAAATCTGATTAGAAAATATTGAATATGAGCAACAGAGTATTTGATACATTGAAACTCTAGGGGCGCCTGGGTGGTTCAGTTGGTTAAGCATCTGCCTTCGGCTTGGGTCTGATCCCCGGGTCCTGGGATTGAGCCTCTATCAGGCTCTCTGCTTAGCGGAGAGTCTGCTTTTCTTTCTCCCTCAGCCCCTACCCCTGCTCCTTCTTTCTCTCTCTCACTCACTCGAATAAATAAATAAAAATAAAAAATAAAATAACCTTAAAAATATTGAAACTATAATGGATACATTACTTTAAAAAAATGTATTCTTAATAGATAATACAAACATGGTACAAAATTCAGGAGTACAAAAGGCATAGATTAAAAAGTGAGTCTTCTTTCCCCTAATCATCTAGTTTCCTTCTTCAAAAGCAATTGCTGTTAACTAGTATCTTTGGTATTTCATATACAAGCCAATAAAATATATGTGTGTGTGTATATACATGTAATATATAGGTATATATCTGTATTTATTTACATGAATATATAAATGCATATGTAAAAAGAAAACAAATTGTATCATACTATCTAGTATTCTGTATCTTGCTTTATTCATAACACAATATATCTTGGAATTGATTCCATATTATTCCATATAGAACTGCTTTACTTTTTAAAATAACAGCTTTTTTTTTTTTTTAAAGATTTTATTTATTTATTTGACAGAGATCACAAGTAGGCAGAGAGGCAGGCAGAGAGAGGGAGAAGCAGGCTCCCCGCTGAGCAGAGAGCCCGATGCGGGGCTCGATCCCAGGACCCTGGGATCATGACCTGAGCTGAAGGCAGAGGCTTTAACCCACTGAGCCACCCAGGCGCCCCTAAAATAACAGCTTTATGGCAATACTTCACATATCTATCATACAATTCACTCATTTAAATTGTACAATTCATTGGTTTTAGTATAGTTTCAGAATTTTAGAATACATTTTAGAACATTTTCATCATCCCCCAAAAAACCTATAGCCTTTAGCATTCACTCCCCATTTGCCTCTGATCTCCCCAGCTTCTGGCAACCACTAATCTACTTTGTGTCTCTGTAGATTTCCCTATTCTGGGACAGTTAATGTAAACCAAGTCATAAACTATGCAGTCTTATGTGACCGCTTAATGGCTGAATTAAAAGACAGTAATGTCTGTCTTATGGGTGTATCGTAATGGATTTAACCTGTTGCCTCTTGATGGGCAGTTAGATTGCTTCTGATCTTTTGCCATTACAATTAATAATGCAGTGAGAATACTTGTATGTAATTTATTTTATATGTGTATGAGTATATTGAGTGTAATTCTGGGAACAAAACTGCCAAGACTCAAAGGGTATATGCATTTTAAAATCTGACAAATAGTGCAGCATTGCACTTAATTTCTGTAGGGTGCCTTAAATGTCCAGCCAACTCTTTCTTAAGTTGAAGAGCTTTTATGTTTACTACTTGGAGAAAATCTTGTTGACAGATGTTTGCATAAGCTTGGCAGCTACCCAAAACAGGTATTATTCTAGGTCCTCTTATGTGCTGTTTGGTGTGGAATTGATTTTTCACACTGTTGCCCTGTATGCTTCTGCTATCATAATATTAAGATACCTGAACTTGGGGCGCCTGGGTGGCTCAGTGGGTTAGGCCTCTGCCTTCGGCTCAGGTCATGATCTCAGGGTCCTGGGATTGAGTCCCGCATTGGGCTTTCTGCTCGGCAGGGAGTCTGCTTCTTCCTCTCTCTCTCTCTGCCTACTTGTGATCTCTCTCTGTCAAATAAAATTAAAAAAAAAAAAAAAAAAACTTAAAAAAAAAAAAAAAGATACCTGAACTTGGTCTGGATAAAATTTTGGTCTAGTTTTTGGCAACAGCCTTGTTCATTCTCCTTTAAAAAAGAAAGTGTCTGGGGTTATTTTAAATCTTTCTGTATACCAGAGAATCAAAACTTGAGCCAGTAGATGTATCCAATAGTATATATCCTATGATTATTAATATTGGTGATAGGCTAAAATTCTGGTATCTTATTTAAATATATGGTCTGTGTTGTATATAAAAGCTTTCAAAACTAACATAGTGATCAACTAATATGGAAATGAGATGCTATTTATTTATATAAGTAACCAAAAAAATGGATAAAAGAAATACATTTTCTCTAGAATTTATCAAATATAAATTCTCACTGGACAAGAGCCATGTACTTGCTTTTATGTGGAAGAATATATCTGTACCTTTTGATTTATTTTTATTATTTCTTTTTTAAAGAGGGGGAAAGTAGGGATGGGGCAGCAGGAAAGAGAGAGAGAGAATCTTAAGCAGGCTCTACATCCAGCATGGAGCCCACCACAGGACTTGATCTCACAACACTGAGATCATGACCTGAACTGAAATGAAGTCAGACACTCAACTGACTGAGCCACCCAGGCACCCCAAGTTTTTTCTTTTATTTAAGATTAAAATACATTATTGATTTTCGTATAAGTACCGCGCGCTAACCGATTGCGCCACTGGAGCTCCACATTATTGATTTTCTGCTGAGGGTGTTGAGAATTAGTGGGGAAATATTTTATGCTAGTTTCGCTAGAACTCAAAACAACCTTTGAATAAAGTAGGTATATCATGAACTCCTTGAGAAGATAATGTGATTTTTAAATGTTAAATTCATAATTTTTATTCATTCCGCTTTTTGAATGTGTGAGATGAGGGTTTTCTTTTTCCTAATATACTCTGAGGTGTTTTTGGAAATAAGTGTGTCCAAAGACGTAAAACTTTGGATATCAGGAAGTTCCATGATAGTGCTTTTTAAGGTAACTGTATTGGCTATTGATTATTATGACTCTTCACTGTAGATGAGGTTTCATTTACTGTTCACTTGAAATTCTGGTTGTCCAGTGTTCTTATTATCTCTGTCAGCTACTTGTCTTTATTCTTGCCTTCCTTCTGGCCATCTCATTGTTCTTTCTTTCTTTAATCTCATTGTTCTTAAAGAGGAAAGGGATTGAAGTAAATGGGGTGGACTTTTTAAAAAACGTGGTAAGATTTGGGGCGCCTGGGTGGCTCAGTGGGTTAAAGCCTCTGCCTTCAGCTTAGGTCATGATCTCAAGGTCCTGGGATCAAGCCCTGCATCTGGCTTTCTGCTCAGCAGGGAGTCTGCTTCCCCCCCACCCCCTGCCTGCCTCTCTGCCTACTTGTAATAAATAAATAAATATGTAAATATATTATTAAATATATAAATATATAGTATATAAGTACATATTATATATAAATATAAACATATAAAATAAATATATATTATATATAAATATAAATGTATAAAATAAAATCTTAAAAAAAAATAAAAAATAAAGAATGTGGAAAGATTTAATGGCAGATAAGGTTATATTTCACAATGTAATCTCACAATGAAACACCCAAATAGTATAACATTACTTTTTATTCCAGGTCCTCATTTCAGAGAATCTGAAGTTAGTACTGTGCATCTTTTTCAATAACTTTTTATTTAAGTACAAAAATAATATATATACATTGTAGACAATTTGGAAAGTATAGACAAATTCAGAGTAAAAATTATCACTTGTAATTGTAGTATTTAGTGATAATCATTGTTAATATTTGGTGGTTTAGTCATTAGTATATATATTTTTTGTTTTTTTAATGGGGTTACAATGCATTTGTAACCTCCTTTTTAACAGGCAAATACTGTTTTCCTCTTTTAAATGCCCTTCATAGATTCATTTTTAATAGATGCATATTATTCTGCAGTGTGGTTGTACCATGATTTCTTTAAACAGTTTCTTTTTGAAAGATACTCAGGTTGTTTCTAGTTCTTCCATAAGAAAGCTGTCACTGTTGTAGGCTTCATGATAGGAAAATCTGTGATTGTTTCTCATTAGACTCTTAAGGAAATCTTTAAAAATTTATAAGTGAAACCTAAGGCAAAGAAAAATAATAACATAGTATTACATAATAAACCAGTGACCTTGTGTTAATTCTTAGTACAGTGTTTAGTTCACATTTATCCTGATACTTTAAATGACAGGGTATTTAGATTAATTTACAGTTTGAATTAAAATGATTTAAATTTAACACAAGCCAGTCTGAAAAATGTTTTGTTTTTTTTTTAAAACTTCTTGAGGTTGCACATTGAACTTCACTTCACACTTCACACTTTTAGTCCATGTATTTTTCATGACCTTAAAATTTAAAAATCTTTTTTATTAATTTCATGAGGATTAATTATTTGCTTTCTTTTTATAAGTTTAAATGAGTTGTATGGAGTATACTAATTTTTTAAGTTGAGTATTGGTACTCAATTGGTAATATGTGTTCATCTCAGACTAATCTTGTAAGATTTTCTTAATAAATTTATAATTCTGGTGTATGTCTGTAATATGAATAATTTAGAATTGGTTGCCTAATATATTATGTGGTACTTTATACCACAGAACCATATACTTTAGAAAACCAATGCCATGTTAAAGTTTGAATTTTCAGTATATACTTGCATTGCAATAGAATCATGCCATAAATTTTTTTCTTATATCAATATTGGAAATACTGGTCTTCCTGATCATCAGCTATCTTAACTATAGCAAACAAAACTAATTTTTGTCAGAAGTGCCAAATCAGTTTATGTGACCGCTTTTTTTCCCTCTAACCCTATTACCCCTCTATTCCCAATCAAGTGAAAATTATTTCTTTGTGGTACTTTATGTATAAGGGTATTCATAAGATGACCTTTTATTATATTTAGGGATACAAATGAGTGTTTCTTCCATAAACTACAGGTTCCCCAAGGAATGGAATTTTTATTCATGTTTGTATCTACCCACTTATGTTGTGCTAGGAGTTGGGCCAATTATTTGGGAGTCACATGTTTTGGTGTTCAGCAGATTTTCATTGAGTTAAATTGAATGAAAATGTAGACTTGCTTGCTTGATTGCTAACAGAACTATGTATTTCCTAAACAAGTTTGTTAATAATCTCAAATTATCAGGAGCAAATTTATTTTTATTTAAAATTGAGCAGATGGCTTGGTGCCTACCCTTTGCAACTAAATAAATATTTCTCTTTTAGGATTTGTTCACACAGATATGACGAAAGACTTGAAAGAAGAACATTTGAAGAAAAATATCCCTCTTGGGAGGTTTGGAGAACCTATTGATGTGGCACATGCGGTTGTGTTTCTTTTAGAATCACCGTATATTACAGGGCATGTTCTGGTAGTGGATGGGGGATTACAACTCATGATATGATTTACAGATTATTCAGTTATAATAGTGATTATAATCAAGGGTACAGTTTGGTTATTGACTTGATAGTCATACCTGTGCGGGTGACATTTGCTAATAAGAGCTAGTGATGATACAAGTATTGATTTTTATCTTTATGTGAATATACCTGAAAAGAGCAATGTCTAACCATTTGTGTTTTCTAAGTGGTATATACCTTATAGGCTGTAGCAATTTTAGTATATAGATATTTGTAAGTGATATAAATGGATACTAATTTAAATTTTTGGTCTCAAAAGTGCAAAAATTATATAATCTAATTGGGCATGAATTATTTTATTGTATCAGTCAAAATTCTCTAGAAGTCAATGTTTGGGCCATTGCTAAGATAGGAGTATTTATAGGGCATTGTTTAGTTATCAGTACTTTAGCAGTCCTGCCAGTTACACATTGTATTCCTTTTCCATATACCTTAGAAGATCAATTTTTATACAGGTTGAAAAAAAATTATCAGTTTGGCATGAATTTAGAACCTGGTTTCTTTGAGTGCATTATTTCTGATGAAGTGGCTGGACAAAATAATTCACAAATACAAATTCAGAAATACAGATGTGGTATAGTTGACTGATTCTTTAGAAATTCTCGAAGATGATGAAGATTAACCCTTAAGGTTTTAAGATCTGGTATAGGAATGAACTGAGTTCTTATCAACTTAGGAAATAGAAGTAGTTTTTTTGTGTGTGTGTTTAAGTCACAAAACACTCAGTTTAGCAAACTACTTAAAAATAGTATAACAAATAATGACATTTTAAAAATCAAGAGTATTTTGTATGATTGAATGTAATATGATTTTTACGCTTTAACTTCAGAAATAATTATAGAAATACGTAATTAATTACAGTAATTCCTAATTATTTAATTACTACTGAATTGTCAAAAAATGGTAAATAAATATGCAGTAACAATGAATAAGATGTCTTCATAAGGAACAGTTAAAGCATTACTTTTAAGAGAAAATATCTGCCTGAGAATAGAAGTAAAGAACACAAACTGAATGTAAAATATCAGGCAATATTTATTTTGCATTGAACTCTCGTATTGAACTCTTTTGTGGGGAATATTATGATATTTTAAATAATGTGGAGGATAATGTCACTGGATTCATGTTGATTTTTATTATTTATCATTTCAAAATATGTTTTAAATATTTACTGCATTTTAAAAAGTAATCTTTTAGAGTTATATTAGAGCTGAACATTATTTAAACAGATTTAATTTTATATTGCGAGTCAGTGCAAAGGTGTGAGGAGCAGTGTGATAAAGGTAATAAAAATAAAGTAAAAGGTAATAAAAGATCTAAATTCTACATCAAGCTTCCTGACTCAAAAATTATTTTAAATTTATCTTCAAAATAATCTTTACTTAGAGAAGTCTATTTAAGAAGTGAGGAAGTTATTAAGTGTGAATAAAATGAGTGTTATTAATCAAACTGTTTACTAAATGCAAGCATGGTAATATATAGGATTTATCAGGCATTAACAGTTCTAGGCACATAAAAGAAATGTAGCAGTCAGGATGGTTTCAAGTGCTGCAGCTGATGCTTTTAAGGTAGGAGAGTCTGTGGGTCTGTGGAGACAAAGTAGGCCATTTTTGTAATGCTGCCTCACCTGCATACTTTTAGCTATCTGCATTTCTTCATAACATCCTCCTCAGGTTTGAATATCTTTCTCTGGATACTTCATCTCTGAAGTCATCAGTGAGGGTGATCTGACTGGTGATTAGGAAGAAACCAATATATTTCATTCAATTAGTGACATTAAGCTATAGATAGGTTTAACCTTTAAGAGTGTATATTTATAACCTTTTTAATTGATACATCTCTCTCACCCAGGCCATATCAAAGTAGTAGAATATGGGAAGAGATTTTGAAATAGGTAAAATAAGCATTCATTGTTCCACTCCAGATGAATTCACTTACTTTCACAGACCTGGTAGAATTTGTAATTTAATACTTGCATCCTATTGCTCAAATCAAAGTTGGCAGCTGTTGTGTATGTTCAGCCATTCAAGAACTTCCGTGATTTCCTAACAACTTGACATGCATACAGTTGACTTTTGAACAATATGGTTTTGAGCTGTGTGGGTACACTTATATGGGCATATTTTATAGTACACTATTATAAATGTATTTTATGATTTAATATTTTCTCTAGTTTTTTTTGTGGGAATACAGAATATATACATCTTACAAAAAATGTGTTCACTGACTATTTATGTTATTGGTAAGGCTTCCAGTCAACAGTAGGCTATTAATGGTTATGTTCTTGGGCATCAGTTATAGGTGAATTTTAAACTGTGCGGGTGATCAGTGCCCCTAACCTTCTGCATTGTTCAAGGGTAAACTATATTCAAATTATTGAATAATTCAATTTCTTTTATATTTCTTTTATCTTTCTACTACATTGTAAGCTCTTGAGGGTAGGGTAGAGACCATACTGTGTTTTCATTTATTTGGCTAATGAACTCAAAAATTGGTTGAATACCTGCTAAATATCTGGAACTTCTTTTGATACCCCCACTTTGCCTGAGTACATTGGATATGCTCCATAAATAATTGATAAACCACTATGATTTTTTGATTCAAGATCCATTCAAGAGTCCATTACTCTGTGCTATAGTTGGTGATAGTCACTGAGATATATCTGTTCTCTCAGTATGTATCCTGGAATACTATTTTTTTTTTTTTTAATCAAGTCCCTGTGACTTAACCTTTTTTGATAATTTATCTTTTTTGGTAATTTATCTCTGTTTTTGGTGTTTACTTTCAATTTAAAACTGTATTTGCAAACCTAAGTCAATCAGTTGTTTTCTGTTAGGCAGGATACCTTAGTTCAAGTAATTACCAGAAATTTGACTTAGAATTCTTGGGCTAATAACCCAAATGGGGGGGGTTATCAGTATTACCTGTAGAACTTTTTTTTAATTAAAAAAAAATAGTTTTTTTTAATTGAAGTATGATTAACACACAGTATTGAATTAGTTTCAGTAATTCAATATAGTAACAGTAACTCAACAACTTTATATGTTATGCTGTGCTCACCAAAACTGCAGCTACCATATATGTCACCATATAACACTATTATAATACCATTGGCTGTATTCCCTATATTGTACCTTTCATTCCTGTGATTTATTCATTTGGTAATTGAAAGCTGGTACCTCCCATTCCCCTTCACTCATTTTGCCTACCTCCCCCCATTGATATGACCTCTGTATTTAGGGCATGTTTTTTGCTTTTTGTGTGTTTTTTGTTTTTTTTTTGGATTCCACATATAAGTGAACTCCTATATTATTTGTCTTTCTCTGACTTATCTCACTTAGGATAATCCCTCTAGGTCCATCCATGGTGTCACCAATGGCAAGATATCATACTTTTTATGGGTGAGTAATATTCCATTGTGTATATATACACCACATTTTATTTTTCCATTCCTCTTTGATGGGCATTTGGGCTGCTTTCATATTTTGGCTGTTGCAGATAATGCTGCAGTAAGCATAGGGGTACATATATCTTTTTCAATTAATGTTCTCATTTTCTCTGGGTAAATACCCAGTAGTAGAATTACTGGATAATACAGTATTTCAGTTTTTAGTTTTTTGAGGAGTCTCCATACTGTTATTTGCAGTGGCTGCACCAATTTACAACCCACTAACAGTGTACAAGGGTTTCTTTTTCTCTACATCCTTGTCAGCCCTTGTTTTTTCTTATGATTTTGATTTTAGCCATTTGACGGGTGTAAGGTGCTATCTCATTGTAGCTTTGATTTACATTCTCCTGATAATTAGTAATGTTGAGCATCTTTTCATATGTCTGTTGATTATCTGTATGTCTTCTTTGAAAAAATGTTCATCTGCCCATTTTTAAAGGGATTATTTGGGGGTATTTTTGGTGTTGAGTTGTGTAATTCTTTATACATATTGGATATTAATCCTGTATTGGATATATCATTTGCAGATATTTTCTCCCACTCAGTAAGTTGCCTTTGGTTTTGTTGATTTTTAAATTTTTCCTGTTCAAAAGCTTTTTAGTTTGACGTCCTAATAGTTTATTTTTGCTTTTGTTTTCTTTGCCTGAGGAGACTTATCTAGAAAAATATTGCTAAGACTAATGTCCAGGGTATTACTGCCTGTGTTTTCTTTTAGGAGTTTTATGGTTTCAGATCTCCCATGTAGGCCTTTTTGTCGTTTTGAGTTTATGTATTGTGTAAGAAAGTGGTTGAGCCCCATTTCGAGTTCTGTGCTCAGGAGGGAGTCTGCTTTAGGATTCTCTCACTCTGCCCTTTCCCTCCCCCCATTCACGTGCTCACTTCCTCTCTCTGAAATAATAAATCTTTAGAAAGTGGTCCAGTTTTATTCTTTTCAGTGTAGCTGTTGAGTTTTCCAGCATCCTTTATTGAGGACTGTCTTTTCTTCGTTGTATACTTTTATCACCTTTGCCATAGATTAATTGATCAAATAAGTGTGGGTTTTTTCCTGGGTTCTCTATTCTGTTCTCTTGACCTGTGTGTCTTTTGCCAGTGCCATTCTGTTTTGATTACCATAGCTTTGTAATATAGTGTGAAATCTGGGATTGTGATACCTCCAGCTTTGTTCTTTCTCAATATTATCTTCTGTGGTTCCATCGAAATTTTAGTATTATTTTTTCTAATTCTGTGAAAAATGTTCTTGGTATTTTGAAAGGTTGCACTGAATCAGTAACATGGACAATTTTAACAATATTAATTCTTCCAGCCCATGAACATGGACTCTCTTTCCATTTATTTGGCATCTTCAGTTTTTTTCATGAGTGTTTTGTAGTTTTCACAGAGTAGGTCTCTCACATCCTTGTTAAGTTTATTCTTAGGTATTTTATTCTTTTTGGTGCAAATGGAAATGTTTTCTTATTTCCTCTTTCTGCTACTTCAGTGTTAGTGTATAGAAATGTGACAGATTTCTTTACATTAATTTTGTAGCCTACAACTTTACTGAATTCATTTATCAGTTCTGTAGTTTTTTTAGTGGATTTTTAGAGTTTTCCATATATTACATTTGCAAATAGTGACAGCTTAACTTTTTCCTTATCAATGTGGATACCTTTTTTTCTTGTCTGATTGCTGTTGCTGGGACTTTAAGTATTATGTAGAATAAATGGGGCGAGAATGGATATCCTTGTCTTGTTCCCAATCTTAGAACTTTTTCGTCCTTAATTTTTCATCATTGAATATGATATTAGCTGTGGGTTTTTCATATATGGGCTTTCTTATGTTGAGGTATGTTCTCTCTAAACCCACTTTGTTCAGGGTGGATTATGAATGAAGATTGAATTTTGTCAAGTATTTTTTCTGCACCTGTTGAGATGATATGATTTTTTAAAAAGTTTTAATTTTAATAATCTAGTGCTCATCACAAGTCTATTCCTTAATCCCCATCACCTATTTCACCCATTCCTTCATCCAGCTCCCCTCTGATGACCATCAGTTTTTCTCTATAGTTAAGAGTCTGTTTCTTGGTTTGCCTCTCTTTTTTTCACTTTTGCTCATTTGTTTTGTTTCTTAAATTCCACATATGAGTGAAATCATATGATATTTGTCTTTCTTTGACTGACTTATTTCACTTAGTATTATACTCTCTAGCTCTATCCATGTCATTGCAAATGGCAAGATTTCTTTATTTTTTATGGCTAAATAATATTCTATTGTAGATACATTTATATCTGTATATCTATATCTACATGTATTTATCTGTCTGTCTCATCTTCTTTATCCATTCATCAATCAGTGGACTTATGGGCTGCTTCCATATCCAGGCTATTTGAAATAATGCTGCTTTAAGCATAGGGGTGCATGTCCCTTTGAATTAGTGTTTTGTATTTTTTGGGTAAATAGCTGGAGTGCAATTGCTGGATCTTAGGCTAGTTCTGTTTTTAACTTTTTGAGGAACTTCCATACTGTTTTTCAGAGTGGCTGCACCAATCTGTGCCACCAAAGCACCCCTTTTTTGAGTTTATTTTTATATGGTGTAAGAAAGTGGTCCAGTTTCATTCTACATGTGGCTGTCCAGTTTTCCCAATACTGATTGTTGAAGGGACTGTCTTTTTTCCACTGGATATTCTTTCCTGGTTTGTCTAAGATTAGTTGACAGTAGAGTTGAGGATCCATTTCTGGGTTCTATTCTGTTCCATTGGTCGATGTGTCTGATTTTGTGCCAGTACCATACTGTCCTAATGATTACAGCTTTGTAATACAGCCTGAAGTCTGAAATTGTGAGGCCTCCAGCTTTGTTTTTCTTCTTCAACATTACTTTGGCTACTCGAGGCCTTTTTTGGTTCCATACAAATTTTAGAATTATTTATTCCAGCTGTGTAAAAAATCCTGGTTGTATTTTGATAGGGATTGCATTGAATGTATAGATTGCTCTAAGTAGCCTAGCCATTTTACCAGTATTTGTTCTTCAGTGCATAAGCATGGAACATTTTTCCATTTCTTTTTGTCTTCCTCAATTTCTTACATAAATGCCCTATAGTCTTCAGAGTACAGATCCTTTATCTCTTTGTTTGAGTTTATTCCTAGATATCTTACGTTTTTTGATGCAGTTGTAAATGGGATCGATTCCTTGATTTCTCTCTCTTCTGCTTCATTATTAGTGTATAGAAATGCAGCTAATTTCTGGACATTGATTTGATATCCTGCTACTTTACTGAATTTATCAGTTCTTTCAGTTTTTTGGTAGAATCTTTCGAGTTTTCTATGTATAGCTTCATGGTTGCAAAGAGTGAAAACTTTCTTCCTTACGAATTTGGATGCCTTTTATTTCTTTTTGTTGTCTGATTGCTGTGGCTAGGACTTCCAGTACTATGTTGAATAAAAGTGATGAGAGTAGACATCTTTGTTGTGTTTCTGACCTTAGGGGAAAATCTTTCAGTTTTCCCCTCCCAATAGTTTATTTTTACTTTTGTTTCCCTTGCCTCAGGGAACCCATCTAGAAAATAGTTGTTATGGCCAGTGTCAGAGAAATTACTGCTTGTACTCTCCTCTAGGAGTTTTTGGTTTCAGGTCTTGCATTTAGGTCTTTAATCCATTTTGAATTTATTTTTGTGTGTGGTATAAAAAAGTGTTTCAGTTTCATTCTTTTGCATGTAGCTGTCCAGTTTTCCTAACACCATTTGTTGAAGAGACTCTCTTTTTCCCATTCAGTATTCTTTCCTGCTTTGTCAAAGAGTAATTTATCATATATTGTGTGTTTACTTCTGGATTTTTTATTTTGTTCTGTTGATCTATGTGTCTGCTTTTGTGCCAGTACCATACTGTGTTGATTACTACAGCTTTGTAATTTAACCTGAAATCCAGAATTGTGATGCCTCCAGCTTTGCTTTTCTTTCTCAAGATTGTTTTGGCTATTCAGGCTCTTTAGTGATTACATACAAATTTTAGGATTATTTGTTCTAGTTCTCTGAAAAATGCTGGTGGTATTTTGATAGGGATTGCATTAAATGTGTAGATTGCTTGGGTAGTATAAACATTTTAATAGTATTTGTCCTTTTAATCCATGAGTATGGAATGTCTTTCCATTTCTCTATATTGTTTTCAATTCCTTTCATCACTGTTTTGTAGTTTTCAGAATACAGATCTTTCACCTCTTTGGTTAGGTTTATTCCTAGGTATCTTATTGTTTTTGGTATAGTTGTAAATGGGATTGTTTTCTTAATTTATTTTTCTGTTTTTTCATTATTGGTGTATAGAAATGCAACAGATTTCTATATACTAATTTTGTAATCTGCTACTTTCCTGAATTTGTTTATTCTCGTGGTTTGTGGTAGACTCTTTAAGGTTTCTATGCATATAGCCTCCTGCCATCTGCAAAAAGTGAAAATTTTACTTTTTCCTTACCAATTTGGATGCCTTTTATTCTTTTTGTTTTCTGATTGCTGTGGTTAGGACTTCCAGTACTATGTTGAGTAAAAATGGAGAGAGTGCCCAGATGTCCATCAACAGATGAATGGATTAAGAAGTTGTGGTATATATGGATGCCTGGGTGGCTCAGTGGGTTAAGCCTCTGCCTTCGGCTCAGGTCATGATCTCAGGGTCTTGGGATTGAGTCCCGCATCGGGCTCTCTGCTTTGCAGGGAGCCTGCTTCCTCCTCTCTCTCTCTGCCTGCCTCTCTGCCTACTTGTGATCTCTCTATCAAATAAATAAATAAAATCTTTAAAAAAAAAGTTGTGGTATATAACTGCAATAGAATATTATGCAGCCATCAAAATTTGAAATCTTGCTGTTTGCAACGATATGGATGGAACTAGAGGGTTCTTATGCTAAGCAAAATAAGTCAGTCAGAGAAAGACAATTATCATATGATCTCATTGATATGTGGGATTTAAGAAACAAGACAGAGGATCATAGGGAAAGATAGGAAAAAATGAAACAAGATGAAACCAGAGAGGCAGACAAACCATTAGAAACTCTTAAAAGAAGGAAATAAACTGAGGGCTGCTGGAGGGGAGAGGGGTGGGGGGTTGGGGTAAGTGGTGATGGACATTAGGGAGGGTGTATGTCATAATGAGCACTAGGTATTATGTAAGACTGATTAATCACAGACCTGTATCCCCTGAAACAAATAATACATTATATGTTAATTGATTAAATTTAAATTAAGAAAAGAAATTAAGAAAAATCTTTGTCTTATTCCTGAACTTAGGGGAAAGACTTTCAGTTTTTCCCCATTGAGGATGATATTATTTGTGGTTTTTCATATATGGCCTTGATTATGTTGAGGTGTGTTCCCTTTAAGCCTACTTTATTGTGGATTTTTATTATGTATGGATATTGTACTTTGTGAAATGCTTTTTAATGTGTATATGGAAATGATCATATGGTTCTTATCCTTTCTCTTATTCATGTGATTTGTCAGATTGATTGATTTGCAAATAGTGAACCACCCTTGCAGCCCAGGAATAAATCCCACTTGATTGTGGTAAATGGTTTTTTTAATATACTGTTGGATTCGGTTTGCTAATGTTTTGTTGAGGGTTTTTATGTTTATGTTCATTAGAGATACTGGCCTGTAGTTCTCTCTCTCTTTTTTTTTTTTTTTTTAGTTTCTTTATCTGGTTTTGGTATCAGGGTAATGCTGGCCTCATAGAATGAATTTGGAAGTTTTCCTTCCTTTCCTGTTTTTTGGAATAATTTGAGAATAATGGAATAGGTATTAACTGTTCTTTAAATTTTTGGTAGAATTTTCCTGGGAAGTCATCTGCTATTGGACTTTTGTTTGTTGGGAGTTTTTTGATTACTGACTCATTTATTTTCCTGGTAACCAGTCTGTTCAAATTTTCTATTTTGTCCTGTTTCAGTTTTGGTAGGTTATATTTCTAGGAATTTATCCATTTCTTCCAGGCATATAATATTTCATAATATTTTCTTGTAATTATATTAGTGTGGTGTTATTTCCCTTCTCTCATTTGTGATTGTATTTATTTGGGTCTTTTCTCTTTTTCTCTTTATGACTCTGGCTACAACTTATCAGTTTTATTGTATGTTTTTTCCCCCCACAGAACCTAACTCCTGGTTTCATAAGTCTTTTTTTTTTTTTTAAGTTTTTGTATCATTTATTTCTGCTCTAATCTTAATTATTTTCTTCTTTCTGCTGGTTTTAGATATTTTTTTCTAGCTCCTTTAGGTGAAAGGTTAGGTTGCTCAAGATTTTTCTTGCTTCTCGAGGTAGGCCTGTATTGGTATAAACTTCACTCTTAGGATTGCTTCTGCTGCATCCCAAAGGTTTTTAACCTTTGAATTTTCTAAAGATTTTATTTACTTACTTATTTATCAGAGAGAGAGAGAGAGACAGAGAGCGAGTGAGTGTGAGAGCACAAGCAGGGGGACTGGCAGGCAGAGGCAGAGGGAGAAGCAGGCTCCCCACTGAGCAAGGACCCCCCAATGCAGGACTCGATCCCAGGACCCTGAGATCATGCATGAATTGAGCCAAATGCAGACACTTAACCAACTGAGCCACCCAGGCATCTCAACCTTTGTGTTTTAATTTTTATTTGTTTCCATGTACTTTTTTATTTCTTAATTTTATTTCTGTTTGGTACATTTGTTGTTTAGTAGCACGTTACTTAACCTTCATGTATTTGTGTCTTTTCAGATTATTTCTTGTGATTGACTTCTAGTTTCATTGCATTGTGGTCAGAAAAAATGCATGGCATGACTCTGATCTTCTTTAATTTGTTGAGGCTTGTTTTGTGGCCTAATATGTGATCTATTCTGAAAAATGTTCCATGTGCACTTGAAAAAGAATGTGTTTTCTGCTTTAGGATGGAATGTTCTGTATATGTCTGTTAAATCCATATGTTCCAGTGTGTTCTTCAAAACCATTTTTTCCTTGTTGATTTTCTGTTTAGATGATCTGTCCATCAGTGTAAGTGGGTGTTAATGTCCCCTACTATTTTATTATTGCCCATTAGTTCCTTTATATTTGTTGTTAACTGTTTTATTTTTTTGGGTGCTCCCACATTGGGTGCACAAATATTTACAGTTGTTATATCTTCTTGTTAGATTGTTCCTTTTATTATTATATTGTGTCCTTTGTCTCTTGTTAAAGTCTTTGTTTTAAGGTTTCCTTTTGTCTCATATAAGTATTCCTACTTTTTCTTTCTTTTGATATCCATTTGCATGATAGATGTTTCTCCATCCCCTCACTTTTAATTGGCAAGTGTCTTTAGGTCTGAAATGAGTCTTGTAGGCAGCATATAGATGAATATTGGGTTTTTTCATCCATTCTGTCAGCCCATGTCTTTTATTGAAATGTTTAGTCCATTTACACTCATAGTAGTTATTGATAGTATATATTTATTGTCATTTTATTACTTGTTTTATGGTTATTTCTAAAGATCTTCCCTGATGCTTTCTTGCCTTTCTGTCCTTCATGGTTTGCTGGTTTTCTTTGGTGATACATTTGGATCCTTTGCATATTTATTAATTTTTTTTTTTTGTAGTTACCATTGTTTTCTTTTTGAAGATTTTATTTATTTATTTGACAGAGATCACAAGTAGGCAGAAAGGCAGGCAGAGAGAGAGGGGGAAGCAGGCTCCCCGCTGAGCAGAGAGCCTGATGCGGGGCTCAATCCCAGGACCCTGGGATCATGACCTGAGCCGAAGGCAGAGGCTTTAACACACTGAGCCACCCAGGTGCCCCACCATTGGTTTTATATATAACATTTTCTGCATATCACAATCTGTATCGATTTGATGGTTATTTAAGTTTGAACCCATTCTTTGCTCCCCTCATTTTAGGTATATGGTGCCATATTTTACATACTTTTATTCTGCGAATTCCTTGATTAATGTTTTATGGAAATACTCATTTTTACGGCTTTTGTGTTTCCTACCTTCAGTACTATGATTTTTCATCTTTCCTTTCCACTTAAAGAGCCCCCTGTAATATATCATGGAGGGCTGGTTTAGTGGTCATAAATTCCTTTAGTTTTTGTTTGTCTGGGAAACTCTTTCTCTCTCCTTTTCTTCTGAATGTTAGCCTTGCTGAATAAGAGTATTCATGGCTACAAGAGTATTTTTCCCATTCAGCACTTTGAATATATCATGCCACTCCTTTCCAGCTCAGAAAGTTTCTGCTGAAAAATCCCCTGATAACCTATTGGGGTTTCCTTTGTGTGTAGCTGTTTTCTTTTCTCTTGCTCCTTTTAATATTTTTCCTTTATACTATATTTCGCCATTTTAATAACAATAATATGTCTCGATGTGGATCTGCTTTTATTGATTTTGTTGAGGTTTTTCTGTGCCTCCTGGATCTGCATATCTGTTTCCTTCTCCAGGTTAGGAAATTTTTCAGTTATTATTTCTTCAAATAAATTCTTTGCTCTCTCCTCTCTCTTCTGAGGCTCCTGTAATACTTATATTATGTTTCATGGATTCACTGAGTTTCCTATTCTTGTTTTGCATAATTCTTTTTTCTCTCTTTGTTCACCTTGATTACTTTCCACTGCTCTGTCTTCTAGGTCATTAATTCATTCCTTTGCTTCTTCCAGCCTGCTGTTCATTCCACCAAGTGTGTTTCTCATTTTATTTATTGAGCCCTCTGTCTCTGTGTTATTCCTTATCCCTGTGTAAATGGTCTCAGTGATTTTCTCCATTCTCTCAAGTCCAGTGAATATCCTTATGATCACTGCTTTAAATTCTTCATTAGATATGTTATTTATATCTGTTTTGCTTGTATATCTGGCCATGGCCTTGTCCTTTTTTCATCTGGGAGAAATTCCTCTGTCTTCTCATTTTGTGTAAGTCTCTGTGCTTGTTTCTGTGTTAGGAAAGTCAGGGTGTTTCCTTTTCTTGAATGTAGTGCTTTATGAAGAAGACATCCTGGAGTGCCTTGCTGTGTAGTGTCCCCTTTTCCCCAGGGCCTGGCCCTTCTGGGAGTGTCTCCAATGTGTGTTGCATATGCTCTGCTGTTGTGTTGTCACCACTTTATCCTTCAGGCCGGTCTTCTACAGAGGTTCTCTTTGCCTGCTGTGGGCAGTGTTTGATCCCTGGCCTGAATGTGGTGTGCTTTAACTAGGTATTCTCTAGTCTGCTTGACAGGTCTGAATGAGCCCTGTCATCACCTCCTTCAGGACCATGGCTATGCAAAATTCCCAGGTTGGGAGACAGGATGTGGGCAGGGCTTTGGGCCTGTCTTTTGGGGGTGGGGGCTTGCTGTGCTGGGACTGAGGCAACTTAGACCGGGAAGGGTAGTTCCACCGGAGTATGGGGTTTGGGGTTTGGTGTAAGCAAGTTAGGTAGCAAGTGTTTGTGCTTCACTGGTTCCTGCAGGTTGTTCTGTGTTTATGCTTGGGGGTGGGGAAGGGAAATGGTGCTTTCCAGTTCCTTTATTTCCAGAGGGGTCTCTCTGTGAATGTTGCCTCTGATGGGATAAGCTTCTGAGATGAGCAAGTAACCTCCTCATTGTGTGCCCCAGGCACTCTTCAGATCATTGTTTTAATGCTGTACATTGACAGGCTGTTTGCCCTGCCTTTCTCCAGGAGCAGCCCCAGTGCCTGTAAGTTCTCCCATAGCCAAGCATGGTGACCTTTAAAACTCCTGGCTTTAAGCCCTGTTGGTTGCAAGAACTCATGAAATTTGGGCACTCTCAAGTTCTAAGCCAATTGCTCTCGGGATTTGTCTTCCCTTTGCACTCCCCTATGTGTTAGTCTGTCTCCTGCCTTCCTCTGTGACCACAATTCCCTCCCCACCTCTGTGGCTGCTATCTGTTTCTCTCCCATTCGGCATCTTTGCACTCCTGGCCTCTTTGGTGTAGCTTTTTCTCTAACTTTAGTTGTGGAGTTTGTTCTTCTGGTCTTCAGATCAATATCTGGGGAATTTTGGATGATTTGATAGCATCTGGTTGTATTCATGGTATGAAGTTGAGCCTAGGGGCCTCATACTCAGCCACCATCTTCTACTTCATGGAGCTACTTGAGATGGTCATGATTTTTATCCTTCATTTGGTTAATGCAGTATATTACATTAATTGATATATGAATATTGAACCAGCCTTGCATCCCTGGAGTAAATCCTACTTGATCATGGTCAGTGATCCTATAATGTATTGTTGAATGCAATTTGCTAATATTTTGTTGAGGATGTTTGCATGTATGTTCATCAGGGATATTGGCCTATAGTTTTCTTTTTTGCAGTGTTCTTGTCTGGTTTTGGCATCAGGATAATGCTGGCCTCGTAGAATACATTTGGAAACCTCCTTTTCTGCTTTTTAGGATAGTTTAAGAATAGGTATTAACTGTATTTTCTTTTAAAGGTTTGTTTTATTTATTTATTTTAGGGAAGGAGAGCTCAAGCAGGGGGAGGGGCAGAGAGAGAGAGAGAGAATCCTCATGCAGACTCCCTTCTGAGCACAGAGCCCAATGTGGGGCTCAATCTCAGGATCCCGAGATAATGACCTGAGCTAAAATCAAGAGTTGACCACTTAACTGACTCAGCCACCCAGGTCCCCTTCCCCCCAACTCTTTTTTAATTGTTTGATAAAATTAACCTGTGAATCCATCTGGCCATGGACTCTTGTTTTTTGGGAGTGTTTGGCTTACTGGTTCATTTTTGTTCCTAGTAATTTGAATGTTCAGGTTCTCTATCTCTTCCTGATTTAGTTTTAGAATATTCTAGGAATTTATCCATTTTTCTCCATTACCCACTTTGTTGGCATATAATTTTTTGTAGTAGTCTCTTATAATCCCTGTATTTCTGTGGTGTTGGTAGTTATTTCTTTTCTTTCATTTCTGATTATATGTATTCATGTTCTCTCTCTTTTTTACCTTCATTGGCTTAAGGCTTATCAATTTTCTTTATCTTTTCAAAGAAGCAGCTCTTGGTTTCATCGATCTTTTTTGGGTTTTTGTTTGTTTGTTTTTGTCTCTATTTTGTTTATTTCTTCTCTGGGCTTTATTTTTCTTTCCTTCTACTAAATTTGAGCTTTGTCTCTCTTTTTCTAATTCATTTGGTGTAAGGTTAGATTGTTTAAGATTTTTCTTGTTTCTTGAGGTAGGCCTCTATCACTATAAATTTACTGTTGGGACTGCTTTTGCTGCATCCCAAAGATTTTAGACTATAGTGTTTCTGTTGTCTCTGTGTATTTTTTTATTTCCTCTTTGATTTGTTGTCTGACTCATTCATTGTTTTATAGCATGTTATTTAGCTTCTGCATGTTAGTGCTTTTCTATTTTTTTTTCCTTGTGATTGATTTCTAGTTTCATACCATTGTGGTTAGAAAAGATTCATGATATGACTTTAGTCTTTTTAAATTTATTAAGATTTGTTACTTAACGTGTGATTCTGGAGAATTCCATGTGCATTTGAAGAGAATGTGTTTTCTATAGTTTTTGAATTAAAGGTTGGTTATATTAAGTTCATGTGGTTTAATGTGTTGTTCAAAGACACTTTTTCTATATTGATTATCTGCCTGGATGATCTGTTCACTTATGTAAATGGAATGTTAAAGTCCTCTACTATTACTGTATTTCTTTTAGTTTTTCTCTTTATGTCTGTTAATATTTGCTCTATGTATTTAGGTGCTCCAATGTTGGTTTCATAGATATTTACAATTGTAATATTCTCTTGTTGGATTGATTCCTTTATCATTTTAGGGGCATGGGATATTCTTTGTTTCATGTTACAGTCTTTGGTTTAAATTCTCTTTTGTTGGTAACAAGTATTGCTTTTTTTTTTTTCTTCTTCCCTTTGAATGCACTATCTTTTCTGTCCTCTTACTTTCAAGCTGTATGTGTCTTTAGACCTGATGTCTCTTGTAGGCAGCATATATGTGGTTCCTTTTTTCCCCCCTGCATTCTGCCATCCTCTGTCTTTTGATTGGAGTATTTAGACCTTGTACATATAAAGAAATTATTGATAGGTATGTACTTACTGAAGTTTTGTTAATTTTTTATTTTCGTGGTTCTCTGTTCATTCTTTTCTTACCCTCTTTCCATGTGATTGATGGTTTTCTTTAGTGTTATACTTTGTTTGTGTATCTGTTACAGGCTTTGGGTTTGTGGTTACCATGAGGTTTGTATTATAACATCCTAAATATATATAGTAGTCTATAGTAAGTTGATGGTCACTTAAGTTCAGACACATTCTAAAAGAAATTTTTTTTATTTCCTCTATGTTTTATGTATATGTTATCATATTTGACATTATAGTTTTCTTACTTTGAATTATGGCCTTCTCTTTTTCACTTAAAGAAGTGCCTTTAACATTTCTTGTAAGGCTGGGTTAGTGGTGATGAATTTCTTTAACTTCTGCTTTTCTGGGAAACGCTGTATCTGTCCTTCAATTCTGAATGATAATCTTGCTGGGTAGAGTAGGTTTTTGTAGGTTTTTTCTTTTCATCACTTTGTGTATATCATGGCACTCTCTTCTGGCCTACAGGGTTTTTGGTGAAGCATCAGCTTAAAGCCTTATTTGATGTCCATTGTTCATAACTATATGCTTCTCTCTTGCTGCTTTTATTTTTATTTATTTATTTATTTATTTATTTTTTAAAGATATTTATTTATTTGACAGACATAGATCACAAGCAGGCAGGGAGGCAGGCAGAGAGAGGAGGAAGCAGGCTCCCCGCCGAGCAGAGAGCCCGATGCGGGGCTTGATCCCAAGACCCTGGGATCACGACCTGAGCCGAAGGCAGAGGCTTTAACCCACTGAGCCACCCACGCGCCCCTCTTGCTGCTTTTAAAATTGCCTCTTTAATCTTTGACATTTTAATTATTATGTGTCATGGTGTGGCTCTCCTTGGGTTCAGCTTGTTTGGAACTCTGTGCTTCCTGAATCTGGATGTGATGTGCGTTTCCTTCCCTAAGTTAGGGAAGTTTTCAGTTATTATTTCTTCAAATAATTTTTCTGCTCCTTTGTCTCTCTCTCTATCTCCTTATTCTGGGACCCCTATAATGTGATTGTTTTTGTTTGCTTGATGTTATCTAAGTGACCTATGATTCTGTTTGCTTTTCTTTTCTTTCCTTTTCTTTGCTTTTTTTGCTGTTTAGTTTGGGTGCTTTACATTACCCAGTCTGCCAGATAGCTGATATGTTCTTTCCATATTTTAGTGTTGATTCCCTATATTTTTTATTTTACTTACATTCTTCAATTCTGATTGTAGAAAACATTTTCTTTGTCTGTGTTGATGTTATAAGTGAGTTCATCCACTCTTCTGTCTAGTCTGGTGAGGATCTTTATGATCATTTCTTTAAACTTTTTATTAGGCATATTTCTTAACTCTGTTTTATTTAGTTTGTTGTTGTTTTTTACTTTTTTGTCTTGTTCTGTCATTTGGAATATATTCCTCTGTCTCCTTGTATTGCTTGACTTTCTATGTTTGTTTCTGTGAATTAGGCAGAATAGCTAGTTCTCCTAACATTTAAGGAATGGTCTTGTGTATATCATCCTTTGTGTAGACTGTGTATACCTGGTGACTTAGGTTGGTTGGCAAGCTGTGACTGGCATGTACTGGTCTGCCCTGCTGAGATGGCAGGAGCTAAAGTTGGTGTGAGCCAGGGTGGTCCCAGGGCTCTCTCTGCAGAGGATGCTGTAGCAAAAAAGCTGAAACTGAAGTTAGTATAAGCCAGGGAGTCCTGGGGCGCTCTTCATTGGGGGCACTGTGATAGGATAGCTGAAGCTGAAGTGGGTGTCCTGGAGTCCTCTGTGCAGGGGCATCCAGGCAAGGTGTCTCGAACCAAGACAAAGTGCATGTTGGTTCCAGGGCACTTGTTTTATGTGACACCCTGGTGGGGCAGCTGGAGCTGAATTGGGCATGGGTTGGGGAGTTCTGGGGCACTTTAGATAGGGCATGATCTGGCAGGGTGGCTGGTTGTGAGGTGGGGCATGGATGGGTAAGATCCTAAGGTGCTCTGCCTAAGGGTGTCCCTGTAGGACATCTGTAGCTGAAATGGTTGTGGGCCATGATGCCCCAGGACAGCTGGAGCCAATGAAGGTGTGAGCTGGGATATCTGGTAGTGCTGTGTGCCAGGATTGCCTGTGCAGGTTGTCTGGAGCCAAAGTGGTACAGGCCTGGAATGTTCTAGGGTGCTTTGGCCTGTGTCTTCTAGGTGAGATGGCTGGAGCTGTGGTGTGTGCTGGCCAGTAGTGTCCTGATGTGCATGCTGCTGAGGCCGCCTTAGCGGGATGGCTTGGGCTGGTGTGGGCTAGAGGCTCAGGGATTGCTGAGGTAGTAGGCTGCCTAGGGTGTGTGGACTCTTGTTCATGTCCATGTTATTGAGGTGGAGGGGAAAGTAAACGGTGCTTGCTAGGCCTTCTGTCCTGGAGAGAGTTGCTGTAGTTCTGCTGCCACTTGGCAGGGTTCCAGGGAAGTTCTTCCATATTTTAGCTGTCCTTTTAAACCACAGCTTCCCTGCCCCCCCCCCCCCCCCGCCCGCCCCGGGCAGCCTCTGTGCCCCAGGTTATCTTGGGCTGGTATGGGCTTTGTGCCTAGGCCTTGCTGATGCAACAGGCCACCTATGACATTTGGACCTTGTGCTGTAAGTGGGTGGGTGGGGAGGAATGTAAACTGGGGCATCTGCCAGCCCCTTCAGTCTAAAGAGAGTTCCAGCAGCTCCCTTGCCATTTGGCAGGGTTCTAGGCCTAGTTCCTTTATATTCTTCTTGCCCCTTTAAACTGTGGCCTTTTTTCTGTGCCCCAGGACAAATGAGTCTGTTCACAGTTAATATTATCCCCCTGGCCCCAGTTGCAATGTTGGAGGGGGTGATTACTTTATTAGTTAATTACTGTGTTTCCTCTTACCATTCTGTGTGGTCTCTATCTTTTGTTATGCAGAAGTTGTCCAGTCAGCCGTCAGTTCTTCAGGAGGAATTGCTCTGTATATAGGTAGAGATTTGTTGTGCTCATGGAGGAAGTGAGTTCTGGTGAGTTCCTACATTGCCATCTTGGACCAGAATCAGCGCCCCCCCCCCCCAATTTTAAACATATGTCAGGAACCTCATTTCTGGAAATTCTGCTATGTGTATAATAGAGTCGAGAAAATGTGGAAATACTTTAGAAAGAAAAGTTTTCAGTGATTCAGAGTGTTCATTACTTCATTAAGTAATGAAGTATTTCATTAAGTATGTTCCAGATCCTATTAGCCATGGGAGGTACAATGGTGAGAAAAACAGAAATAAATGTTTCTTGGAGCTCACAGACTAATGGGGTTAGGGTGAGGGGCAAGCATACCTTAAACAATCACACACATATAATATTGCAACTGAGAGGAGCACTGCAAGAATGAGAAGCTCTTATTGCTACTGAACCATCTTACTGGGGAATTTGACCTATTATGGAAGTTTAGGAATGGCTTCTCTGAGGCAGGGATGGTTGAACTAAAATTAAACCTTCCGTTCAGAAGGAACAGCATGTGTAAAAAATCTTTTTTGGTGAGAGGGAGCATGGTGAGTCAGGGATTGAAAGGCTATGATTCATGGAATGCAGAGCAAAGGGGAAGGGTTGATGAGAGAAGAGGCTGTAAGTCTAGTCTGTACAGATCTTTGAGCCCATGTTAAATGTTTTGCACTTTATCCTAAGAGCCACTGGAGGATTATAAGTAGAAACATGATGCATTTTGAAAAGCTGAAGTGGCTTTAGTATGGAGGAAAGAAAAAGAAAATAGTGCAAGAAGACCTACATTTGGGGTAGTCCAAGTGCGAGATAATAGAAGGTTGAATTTAGAGATAGTGGGAATCGAAATGGAGGTAAGTGGTCAGTGTTGAAAATCATCAGTATTTGGCAATGGATTGAATATAGGAAACAGATGCATTTCTGATTTATAAACCTGGATGAGTGATGGTGTTCACAGAAACTACTGAGTTAAGACCAAGTTTTGTGGAGGGAGGGAAAGGAAAATCATGAGTTTAATTTTAAACATGCTGAAGGAGGCATCAAATATGCATATATCAGGAGCTTTAAGGGGAAATGTGGACAAGAGATAGACTGTAGATCATCTCTGTATAAATGGTAATTAAAGGAATGGAAGAGATTGCCCACATAGAGAGTTTAGGGTGAGAATGTGATGATGGTATTTCCAGATACTGGATACTACTTACCATGTGCCAGGCACTGTTCTAAGTGTGAACATAGGATGAAGACTTGAGGAATATTGGCATTTCCTCACCTGTTTGAGATAGATGAGCTTGCAAGAGAATAGTGAGAAGAACTAGTCAGAGTGGTAGGTAGGAAATGAGAAGATTGTGGAAAGCCACTGAGAGAACATTTATTTATTTATTTATTTTATTTTTTAAAAAGATTTTATTTATTTATTTGATAGGGATCACACAAGCAGGCAGAGAGGCAGGCAGAGAGGGGAGGGGAGAAGCAGGCTCCCTGCCGAGCAGAGAGCCCGATGTGGGACTCGATCCCAGGACGCTGGGATCATGACCCGAGCCGAAGGCAGCGGCTTAATCCACTGAGCCACCCAGGTGTCCCGAGAACATTTTCTTAAAGGAGGGAGTCCTGAGTATCAGTGTGCTAATAACCATGTTAAGTAAGGGGCAAAAGGATGGATTAGTTATATGGAAATTATTGGTTACTTAGAATTATTTTTGTGGATTGATGGGTGTAGAATCCAAAAAAAGTGGGGGAGGAAATTGAAATTGGGTATTTACTTCACATTAAATCCAGAGATTACTTCCAGAAGAGTCAGTATCCAGAATATAAAGTGAATAATCAGGAAGAATAACCCAGTAAGAAAAGGTACAAAAGGCACAAAACAGGCATTTTATGGAAGAGGAAACACATAGTCAATGTATGTTGAACGTATGTTCAAACTAATAAAGGATGTACAACTCAAAACCAAAGTGAGACTTCATTTGACAGTTGAGTAGCAAAAATTAAGAGTCAGATAATAGTGATAGAGAGATTAGAACTTCTCCGACTTTAATTTGAATCACTTAAAGATCTTTGAAAAATGTATATTCTGGGTTAACAGATCTGGAGTGGGGCTTGATATACTGGCTTTCTAACAAAGGTCTGAGTGATGCCTATGCTGATGCTCTGTGGACCATAATTTCAGTTGCAGGGTTGTAAAGGACAGAAGTCAGAAGCCCCTCTTAAATATGATGTGCTGAAATGAGTATTAATTGGTACACAGTTTGGGAACTAGGTAGACATTACTACTAAAGTTGAACACACGCACATACCCTATACCCCTATTGTTTATCCAAAAGGAACTATTGCATATGTACACATATATGTAGCAGAAGCTGTCAGACCTCCATCCATATCACTTTGGAATCCTTTGCAATATTTGTGCATATTGGTCCTGGTATGCTTTCATTCCCAGTAGTCACCACCTTTTTCTCTTTGTTGACAGGCTGTCCTAGCACTGCCAGAACATTCTTTGCCTGCCTGCCCAAAACTCCCACTAGTGAGTTATTGTTTCCATTTTGTTCAGATAAATACCCAAAGGTGGAATTGCTGAATCATGTTATAGTGCTATTTTAAGTTTTTTGAAGAACCTCCTCTTGTTTACTATAGTGGCTGCACCAATTTATATTCCCACCAGCAGTGCACAGGGTTTCCTTTTCTCCATATCTTCACCAACACTTGTTAATTTCTTGGTTTTTTGTTTGTTTGTTTGTTTTTGTTTTTGATAATAGCCATTTGGACAGGTATGAGATGGTATCTCCTTTGGTTTTGATTTGCATTTCCCTTATTAGTCATTTTGAGCACCTTTTCAGGTACATGTTGATCATCTGTATGTTTTTTTTTGGAAAAGTATCCGTTCAGGTTCTCTACCTGTTTTTTAATCAGATTGTTTGGTTTTTCTAAGTATTGAGTTGCATGGGTTTCTTTAATGTAAGTTTATTATATTATATATATATTATCAGATATATGACTTGCACATATTTCCTTCTATTTGGTAGGTTGCCTTATCATTTTGCTGATGGCTTCCTTCTCTGTGCAGAAGATTTTTAATAGTCCTACTTGCTTAGTTTTGCTTTTATTGCCTTTGATTTTGGTGTGAGATCATCGAAGATAAATGTCAAGGAGCTTACCACCTGTGTTTTTTTCCTAGCAGTTTTATGATTTCAGGTCTTACATTCAGGTCTCCAATCCTGAGCTACTTTTCGTGTATGGTGTAAGATAGTGATCCAGTTTCTTTCTTTCTTTTTTTCTTTTTTTTTTTTGCATGTGGCTATCTGATTTTCCCAACACTGTTTATTGAAGATACTGTCCTTTCCCTGTTGTATTTATTGGTTCCTTTGTCATAAATTAATTGACCATATTTGTGTGTTTTCATTTCTGGGTTTCTTTCTGGGTTCTCAGTAATGTTCCATTGAACTTTGTGTCTCTCTTTGCACTGATATAATACTGTTTTGATTACTGTCCGTTTGTAGTCAGGGAGCACGATGCCTTTAGGTTTGTTCTTTTTCAAGATTGCTTTGGCTACTTGGGGTCTATTATGATTCTGTACTAATTTTAAGATTGTTCTGTTTCTGGGGAAAAATGCCACTGGAATTTTAATAGGGATTTCATTGAATTTGCAGATTGCTTTGGGTAGTGTGGACATTTTAACAGTCCACTGAAGAGAGAGATCTTTCCAGATCTTTAAAGAATTATTGGGAACTGGGTCAAGCTAATATTGCTACCAGGGGATCTGAGACCCGGTAATGATTCTCATGTGAATATGGGGGGCATATGGAAGCCAGGTGATAATGGAGTCCTGGCTCAAGTCTGTCTCACAGCTGTGCTCACTGTATCTCTAGACTAACTGTGTGGTCATTTTCCCTGTTCCTGAATGTGTAATCAGCATGGATATATTTAGCAATTGGCAGCACCATCATGTTTAACCTATGGAATAAGAGCCCTTGTAGTAGGAAAGGACAGGGGGAAACTACTGGGACTGTTGCACAAAAAAGTAAATCAGAAGCAATAACGTATCCCAGCTGAATGGTAGAAATTAGTTAGTCTTAAAGACTTAATGGTTGAGGGTGGTGATTCATGTCATACTCCCATTTAATTAATGAGATTTTCCCCACAGACAACTGGTGGTAGGTGATGGTGAACTGTTACACATTTAACCAAGCAATTTCCTGACCACAGTTGCTGTATCAGATAAGATGTTCTACTAGAGTAGAGCAACTCGGTTTGTAGCACTTCATATGCAGGTATTGATAATGGAGAATGAACGCCTTCTCTATCAGGAATGGGGATCAGAAGCAGTTCACACACACTTAGAATGGACAAAAGTACACATTTATGATCATGCCCTAGAGCTATATTGACTCCACTTCCCTCTGTTACAATGTAGTCCTAAGGGTGATTGGAAATTCAGCAAAACTTCATGATCCACTATATTAAGGACATCGTGTTTGTTGACAATGCCCTACATTCCTTTGCCCATTTGTAGTTTTATTACATCTGTCTGGCAAATCATAAATTTATGTGAACAGCTCTTGGCTTTCTCTGTGCTAATAGTGGAAGAGCTAAAGGCTGTATTAGGAAATCATGTAAAATGGAAAATTGGCTCTATGTGAAATTCATGACTGTCAGCTTCAGATGATGTTTTTATTTTTTCTGTAGAGATTGTGAGACACTCTACAGTCACCTCCAAGAGGGGCATTGGAATTTGAAGAGAGTAGAGGTTTGAATTTGTCATCATGGAGAATGAGAAAGTGAGATGTTTAGAGGATGGTAGTATAATTGCCAGATAGTGTTGAGGGCCATGTGTGAATATTATCTGCTACAAAGTGGAGGCATGGAGTATTCTATAATTATGCTTTTTCCCATTCTCATTTTTGGAGATTTTCTGGAGTTAATAATTGCTTTGTTTTATATTTGTTTAGTTTAAGATATATCCATTAAGATTCTATCCCTTAAACTTTTTATTTGACAGAGAGACCGCAAGAGAAGGAACACAAGCAGGGGGAGTGAGAGGGATAAGCAGGCCTCCCGCTGAGCAGGGAGCCTGATTCAGGACTTGATCCCAGGACCCTGGGATCATGGCCTGAGCTGAAGGCAGACACTTAACCACTGAGCCGCCCAGGCGCCCCCTATCCCTTAAACTTTTTAACAGAACTCTAAAACTCCTCTCTATAGCATGATCTTTAGTTGTTTGTTTGAAGTACCTTCCTAGTGCCTCCCTGTCTTGTCCCACTTACTCCAATCTGGACTGAATGCTTTTTAGTATGCTGCACAATTTTAAACTAGGACTTGACTTTACCACTATCCTGGAAATTTCTTTTGGCTTATTTCTCTCTTGGATGATCTGTTATCCTAGCAGAGATTGTTGGTTTTTCTCTAACGTCCATTATCTTCTTCTTTCCTAGTAATAGAACCCTTTATTTTTAGTTTAACATGTGGCCTTCTACAAAAAGCCACACTTCCCAAACTGCCTTGCAGCTAGGTGTGGCCATGTGACTAAATTCATTCATAATCAATGAAATAGAAGCATAAGTGTCTGTATTTAACACAGTGATCGACCTAGATCCACAGTATTTAACTCTAGTATTTAACACAGTGATCAACTTAGATCCACAGTAAATATTTGTTGGCTTACTAAATAAGTGTGTTGCCTCAGCCTTGGAGCCCCTTTATAGTTATTGTCATCTCTTAACAGTTTTTCCTGCTTATTGAAATCTTACCATTTAAGGTTACTCTATATCCTGCAAGAAGTTTTCCTTGTCCCCACCCTTCCCCCTTTAGGATTATTTCTTATATTAATGTCCGTCCCTGAGTTGAGTTGTTATAGCTAATGTGTAGTCTCTGTGTGGTTGCTATAATGGCTGGATTGCTTTGATATGAGCAGTATTAAGTACTGTTCTGTGACATTTTTAGCACTGCTTACAACAAAAAGTTGATTAAAAAAAAGAAGTTCCTCTGGCTTTTAGGAGAAAAATACCTTGTTACTGTATTAATTTAGTCTTTCCTCGTCTCCATTGGGTTGTATGTCTAGATTGAGGGTCGTCTTTATTTTTTCACATTGTTTTGTCCTATGTCTGACATGACAGATTGATTTTGACAAAACTGAATTTTATGGGTGATGGTTAGATTAGATGTGTATTGGGAATCTTAAATATTTAAGGTTACTGATTTTCTAGGAAAAAAGCTCATAGAAGATTAACAAAAACTTCACAACTATTAATATCAATGAAGGTTTTTCTGGAGAGTGAAATAAAATGTTCAAATCACCTGCTTTAAAAACCGTGAATGAAAATAATTAAAAACCTTTTGAAAAGGGCCAAAATGAAGTTGAGATTAAAGGAAAGTGTTTGAGAGAACATATATATGCTTAAATCCTCTCAGATGCTTGTTTTCCAGCAGCCTAAATTTTCCAGTAGCCTAAATTCTTATCATACAGTTGGGTAATCATGGAACACAAGGGGAATGAATTGAATGGTGTTAATGGTCAGATTATTGTGCTGTGATGGCTCAGATATAATTGCCACAAAAAAAAAACGTGCTTGTTTGATTAGTCTCTTTGATTATATGTGTTCTTGTTTAGGTATGTGGCAGGGTGGTAGACACTGGAGAAATGATTATTACTTTAAAAACAAAAACAAGGGGCGCCTGGGTGGCTCAGTGGGTTGGGGCCTCTGCCTTCGGCTTGGGTCATGATCCCAGGGTCCTGGGATCGAGCCCCTCATCGGGCTCTCTGCTCGGCAGGGAGCCTGCTTCCTCCTCTCTCTCTGCCTGCCTCTCTGCCTACTTGTGATCTCTGTCTGTCAAAAAAAAAAAAAAAATCTTTAAAAACAAAAACAACTTTCACATAATATTCAAAATTCAAAATATTCAAAAATTCAACTTTCACATAATATATTGTAATGTGCTCATGAAATAATGATTCCTTTATAGAAATTACCTTTTTTGACCAAATACATTGTACAGAAAGGAAAGGAAAAATTCTGGTATTGTAGCAGACAATAGGAAAATGGGGAAAAAATCCATTTACAATAGTAACAAAATACTCAAATATTTAAAAATAAATTTAACAGGGGCGCCTGGGTGGCTCAGTCAGTTAAGCATCTACCTTTGCCTCAGGTCATGATCCCAGGGTACTGGGATCCTAGGACCTTATCAGGCTTCTTGATCAGTGGAGAGCCTGCTTCTCTCTCTCTACCTCTGTTGCTCCTCCTGCTTGTGCTTGTTTGCTCACTCGCTCTCTGTCAAATAAATAAAATCTTAAAAAAAAATAAATTTAATGGAAGTATAGATCTGTACATTTAAAACTACAGAATATTGATTGCTGAGTGAAAATAAAGATCTAAATAGAGAAATTTACTGTATTCTTAGATTAAAAGACACAGTATATGTAAGATGTTAGTCTCTTAAATTGGCTTATATATAGATTCAGTCCAATCTCAATAAAAATTCCAACAGGTTTTTTTTTTTTTTTTGTTACAAACACAGAAACTGATAAGCTAATTTTAAAATTTATAAGGAAATACAAATACCCTCGATTAGTCAAAGCAGTTTTATATAAGGTGAGCAAATTTGGAGAAATTACTACCTCATTTCAAGATTGATTACAATGCAGCAGTAATCAAGACAGTGTGGTATTACTGAAAAGATGGATATATAATATCATTGGAACTGAAAAAAGAACCCAGGAGTGGATCCACTCAAGAATGGTCAGTTGATTTTTTTTTTTTTTTTAAAGATTTTATTTATTTGACAGACAGCGAGAGAAGGAACACAAGTAGTGGGAGAGGGAGAAGCAGGCCTCACACTGAACAGGGAGCTGGATTCGGGGCTCAATCCCAGGACCCTGAGATCATGACCTGAGCCAAAGGCAGATGCTTAATGACTGAGCCACCCAGACACCCCTGGTCAGTTGATTTTTGACAAAGTTGCCTAGTCTTTTGAATGAAGAAAGGAAAGTCTTCCAGCAAATGGTGTTGTAACAACTGTATAGTCATATAGAAAAATGAATCTTGACCCTGACTTCACACCATACATAAAAGTTAATTTGAAATGCACAGATGTAAATATAAAAACTAAAATTATAAAACTTCTAGAAGAAAATACAGAAATAAAACTTTGCGACCTTGAGGTAGGTAGAGATTAGTTAGGACACAAAAGGCAAAAAAAAAATGGTAAATTGGATTTTATCAAAATGAAGAATTTTTGCGCCTTGGAAGATACTATTAGGAAAATGAAAGGTAGGGCATAGACTAGGAGAAACTATTTGCAATATATATATATGAAAAAGGACTTGTATTTGGAATATGTAATAAGCTGTTACAACTGAAAAGAAGACAACCAAATAAAAAATGGCCAAAAGATTTGATTAGACATTTCATAAAAGAAGTTATATGAATGACTAAGTACCTGAAAAGTTGTTCAGTAGCTTAAGTGATCGGGGAAATCTGAATTAAAACCATATTGAGGGGTGCCTGGGTGGCTTAGGTGGTTAAGCCTCTGCCTTCAGCTCAAGTCATGGTTCCAGTGTCTGGGATCGAGCCCTGCATCAGGCTCCCTGCTTGGTGGAAAGCCTGCTTCTCCCACTCCCTCTGCTTATGTTCCCTCACTGTATCTCTCTGTCAAATAAATAAAATCTTGAAAAACCCATTTTGAACCACAATGAAGTATCACTATATATGTATCAGAACAGTAAAATGAAAAAGACTGATAATACCTATTGTTGAGTATACAGAGCAATGACAGCTTTCATATGTGGCTAATGGGAATGTTAAATGTTAAAAACCCTTTGAAAAACTGTTAGTATTACCTAATTTTTAAAAAAGATTTATTTATTTTAGGGAGAGAGAGAGCGCACGCATGAGTGGGGGGAAGGGGGGAGGTAGAAGGGAGAGAGGGAGAGAGAGACTCCATGGGGGCTGGATCCCACGACCACAAGACCATGACCTGAGCTGAAACCAAGAGTTGGACACTTAACCGACTGAACCACCCAGGTGTCCCATGAAAAGCTGTTAGTAGAATCTTAAAAAGTTAAACATACATATACTTTACAACTCAGCCATTTTACTCCCACTTTCCCAATATAATTAAAATATATGTCCATACAAAGATTTGTACATTATTGTTCATAGCAGCCTTATTTATAGTACCCAAATTGTAAGCACTATATATACATTAATAAGAGAATGGATAAATAATAAGTGGTATACATACAATAGAATACTGCTCAGCAGCTCAAAGAATCAGCTACTGATACTCATGGGTGAATTGCAAAATAAGCTGAGTGAAATAAACAGACCCCAAAGAGGACATCTAGTTATATAAAATCCTAGAAAATATAAACTAATCTCAAATGACAGATAGCATCAGAGTATTTGCCCGGGCCTGAGGGTAGATGGAGGAATGGACTACAAAGAGGCACCAGAAAACTTCTAAGGGTGATGGAAATATTTTGTGTCTTGATCGTGGTGACAGTTTTATGGGTATATATATTTTCAGAATTAATTAAATCATACATTTTAAATGAATGACTTATACTTCAATAAAGTTGATAGAAAGGATGGTAGTGGGGGAAGTAAATGTATGAATTTTGGGTGAGAGGGCAACTTGGGGCACACTCTTTGGAGAACAGAATTTACTTCTGTTTGCATGAGAGGCACGATGTCCTCTTAATAGTCCTGCAGTAGTATGTCATGTACATCTCCTAGTGTGACATTTGCCAGAACAACCAAAGTGGTTAGTTTTTAATTAGAAGCCTCTAAATTGTCTTCAACAGTAAAGTCTCTTTTATTTTAGTTTGAAGAGAAGCATTTCGTATTAATTTCTGCTAACTTCTCACCTGCTAAAAGGGTATCATGTCACTAATTTTTAGTCCCTTTTCATAAGCGTTAAGCCATGGCCTCAGCAGAGGGTTTCATATCTTTTCACTGAGATTATTGGAAAAATAAAGCTTTTGAGGCCAGAAAGCCCTGGGTTCACTTTCTAACTGAAAATAGTCGACCAATTTTGGCAAATGACATTCCTCCTTCCAGCCTGTTTCCTCACCTGTAAAAGATATTAACGGTTTCTAGAATTGCTGTAAGGATAAGTAGCATTAAATGTACCAGTGCGGGGCTCCTGGGTGGCTCTGTGGGTTAAAGCCTCTGCCTTCGGCTCAGGTCATGATCCCAGAGTCCTGGGATCAAGCCCAGCATTGGGCTGTCTGCTCGGCGGGGAGCCTGCTTCCTCCTCTCTCTCTGCCTGCCTCTCTGCCTACTTGTGATCTCTGTCTGTCAAATAAATAAAATCTTTAAAAAAATAAATAAAAAAAATAGATGTACCAATGCAGTGCCTGACCTAAGTAGGTGCTTACTAAGTGTTATTTCCATTTCTCCTGATAGGATTTCTGGTGCTTCTGGTGCATCTAGTGTATTGTATCTGGAGTTCTTCTAGTTCCAAAGCATTATGTTTTGTACTTTAGTATTTTCCACTATTATCGATGTATCTTCTCAGCCTTATTTTTCAAGTCCTGTTTTTCAAATTTATTCATCTTGATCTGAAACATATGGGTTATGAGCAATATGATTTTGTAACTCAGTGCAAGCTTATTCTGAAATCAGTGTCTTCTTTGCCTTTTGCATTCTTTACATCACTTTATTCCTTTTGGTTAAGGGGTCAGTTAGAAGTAAATATTTATGCCTTTAGGTCATCAGGGAACTGGCAAGCCATCATGCAACTTTCCCGTGGTTTCTTAGAGTCTGATTCTTTTTAATCATACCTTTCCCTTTGGTTCTTTTGTACTGAGCTCAGATTAATCCCTATGGACATGCTGTTCCACAGCTGGCCGCTCTTATGCTCTTGGCCCAGGCTCCATGGCCGGCCTGTCTTGAGCAGTGTTCATATGCACATGAAGTCAGTTCCAAAACTGGGTGTCCCAGGGCTTAAACTTCATAGTGAGAGTGGGCTGGGGCTAGGACTGAGACTATCTTCCTACAGAATACTTCCACAGTGGCCCTGCTTTGCTTTCCAGGTTTTCACAACTAGGAACACAGTGTATTAGTCTTGTGAGTGAGAAATATGACCTAAGCTCCAAACTGAAAGCAATCAAAGAGAAAACCAAAATAGCATAAAATATATTCTGTCATCTTTGAAAGAGTACCTGTTATCCAAAGCTCCAACAATACCATTTTTATAGTTCATTATTTAAATTTAGTTTTTATATGTATCACACATTGAGAATCATTTTCTGTTCCTCAGAGGGAATCACTTTAATTTCTGATTCATTTGATACTAACCTCCTTATTGGTAATTAATGTTTATTGTTTTTTTACAGAGTAAGGCATTATGTATTAACTTCCCACTAAGAAGGTGAGGATTTCCTCTCTTTGAGCAGCAAGCATCCTACCACTGCTGCATGCAAGTGCATTTCCCATTCCACCATTTCCCAATATAATTACATCATAATCAGCAGTTACCTTATTATAATTACATAAACAGTATTCATAGCTGAGCTGTGTTAGTATTTGGTGGTTACTTTTCTTTCCTTGCACAATATTTTGTTTTCCCTTGAATGGATAATTTTTTTTGTTTAGTTTTCTGTATTCTCAACCATCACTAACCCCAAACCTTTCCCAACTGTATAAATATCCTGTTAGTAGAGTTGACCCTTGAACAACATGGGGTTTAGGGGCACTGGCCTCCCCCTGCCACCCATGTTGTCAAAAATGCACATAAAACTTTTGACTTCCCCCAAACTTGACTCCTAATAGTCTACAGTTGACCAGAATCCTTACTGATAACAAGTAGTTGATTAACACATATTTCGTATATGTATTGTATACTGTATTCTTACAAGAAAGTAAACGAGAAATGAAAATGTTATTAATAAAATCATAAAAAGAAATACATTTATAGTACCATATTGTATTTATCAAAAAAAAATCTGCGTTTAGGGACGCCTGGGTGGCTCAGTTGGTTAAGCAGCTGCCTTCGGCTCAGGTCATGATCCCAGCGTCCTGGGATCAAGTCCCACATCGGCTCCTTGCTTGTCAGGGAGCCTGCTTCTCCCTCTGCCTCTGCCTGCCTCTCTGTCTGCCTGTGCTCGCTCGCTCTCTCTCAAATAAATAAATAAAATCTTAAAAAAAAAAAAATCTGCGTTTAAGTGAACCCATGCAGTTGAAACCTTTGTTGTTCGAGGGTCAACTGTTTATGCTGAAACACTAGTAATTGATCAGTTTTTTTTTTAAAGATTTTATTTATTTATTTGTCAGAGAGAGAGGGAGAGAGAGCGAACGATCACAGGCAGACAGAGAGGCAGGCAGAGGGAGAAGCAGACTCCCTGCCGAGCAAGGAGCCCGAAGTGGGACTTGATCCCAGGACGCTGGGATCATGACCTGAGCTGAAGGCAGGTGCTTAACCAACTGAGCCACCCAGGCATCCCTAATTTTTCCTAACTGTTAAATTGAGTGTAGTAAACTGAGTGTAGTATACTAGGTTAGAAATCATTTTTCCTCAGAATTTTGAAGGAATTGCTCCAGTGTCCTAAGTCTTATGGTGTTGATATTAAGAAGTTTTAAATAAAACCTGTTTCTGTGGTGTATATATTTCCCTCTGAAAGTCAAGACCTTCTCTTTGCCTACAGTGTTGCAAGATTTTATTATGGTGTGCTTTGGTATGGGTCTGTCTTTATACGTTTGTGGACCCTTTCAATCTCTCTTTCTCTTTTTTGCCTTACTTTTTGGGTGCGTTCCCCCAGTTTTATCTTGAAACCACATTTTAATTTTACCAGCTTATTTTTAATTCCTAAGATTTTCTTTTCATTTTCTGAATATTCCTTATTAATAGCATCTTGTGCTTGTTTCCTAGATTCATTGTTTTCCCTTCTTCCCCTGAGCTTATTAACCATAGAAATTTTCTGCTCTAGATACTCTTTCTCCAGGTTGCTTTACTTTTTGGATCCTTATATTAGATACTGTCCTCAAATCTTTTGTGATTTTTGGCAGTTTTCTATACCGAATAGTGGGATATTAAAAAGCAGAATGGATTGAACTCACATCTGATCTACCTCCAGATCCATTTGCTAATTTGCAGGAAATACAAAGGACAGAAGAAAACGTTGAATTGCATCATGAGTAGCACTTGGCAAAATGCAGTCTGTAAAACACTCTACAGCCTCAACTGCCTGATTTCTTCAAGGAAGGAAAATGGTAGGTTAAGAGAGACTTTAAAAACATATTAAATTTAAAAGTAGGGCAAACTGAACTTTGCATTTTAAAAATGGTTAAAGCAGTAAATTTTATGCTGTGTCTGTTTTATCACAAACAACAACAACAGGGGCAAGACTAAATTATAATATCTATAGGACATGTGGAGGGCTTTTGGGGTATGTGGCAAAATTCCATTTTTTTACCTGAATGGTGGTTTTAAGAGTGTTAACCTTAAAATAAATCACTAAGCCATGTATTTGTTTTATATGGAGTTTTTTGTATCTGTGTTTTATTTTGAAATAAAGTGTTTAAAAATTTTTAAAAAATAAATAGCTTTATGTACATTGGTGGGCACTGTTGGCTCTGGTCTTCACTGTGGGGTGATGTGGGCATTTTCACTGGCAGAATCCCCAAGTCAATTTTTTAACTCATGTGTTCTCAAATGATTTGGTCTATGGACCCCTTTACATGCTAAAGAGATTAAGGACCCCAAAGTTTTGTTTATGTGGCTTACATCTATTAGTATTTACCATGATAGAAATTAAAACTGAATTTTAAAAATATCCATCAAAAATAACAGTAAACACATTTCATGTTAATATAAATATTTTTATGAGAAATGTTATTTTCAAAACCAAAAAAATTAGAAGTGACACACTATTTTATATTCTTGTAAATCTTTTCAATGTCTAGCTTAATAGAAGACAGCTGGACCCACATTCATTTCTGCTTTTAATATCTTGCAATATCACACATAGCATAGCCTTTGAAAACTTGACACTTTTGAGAGAATGAGAGTGAAAATGGCAAATAACATTGAAATGTTACCTTGCTTACTCTCTTAGAGGATCTAGAGACTCTCAGGGGTTCTTGGACCCTACCTTGAGAACCAGTATATCAGCTGGTTTTCTCGATTCTCCAGGAAGAGTTTACTTGTCTGGCCTACTGGCTGTCAGCATTCTGGAACTGAAAGAGGGGAAGAAAGCTGTAAACTTTGATTTGATTCCTCAGTTATTAGTATTCTATCATTATGGGTGCCTGATTGTCTCTCAGACCAGTCCAGAAAGCTTGTGTTTTGCAATCTAGTCAGTCTTGTGGACAAAGGATAGGATCAGAGAGTCCAGTTGCTTCTAAAACATATTTTCAACCAGTCTTGCTGTTTTAAACCTGCCATCATATTGATTTCCAGAAGTGCCATATAGAGTCTTTTTTGGGCATCTGCCATGGAAATTGGGTTGTTCAGTTTTTCTCATTCTGGCCAGAATTTAGTTTTGAATCTGCTGTAAGTTAGGGCCCGGGTTCCATCTGTTTTTTACTGTCACGGTGTTCTTGCATTGGTCTTGTCTCTCTTCTCTTTGTCTTATGTCACATAAATCCAAAGATTTATGCCCGAACAGACAAACATGCTCTTGAAAGTTGTTTTTGTTGCTTTAGGACATAGTGGAGCTAAAAACGTGTGTTTAAGGTACCATCTGAAATTGGAAATCCCAGCAGTTCTACTTAAATGAATATTTCTCTATAACTTACATTTTGTGACAGTACATTATTTTCATGAGGTGAATGGACATTCATGGGGAGAATTTACCTGCTTCATCAGACAGTCCTCTCTCGTATATTGGGGAGGATTCTGGTGCTTGCTATCTAGCATTCTGGAGAATCTGAACATGTATATGTTAGGGTTACTTACAGACAATGTAGTTGCTTACAGATAATGTAAATCTGCCTCTACTGAAGCAGTAAGTACTACTTCAGCAAATTAAGATAAAGTTTCTGAATTCTCTTCAAGATATCTCATTGGCAGAGAACAGATATCTTACTAGTCTGCTGTTCTCAGCAGGTGCTCTGAAGAACCACATGCAAATACCACTGTCTTTTCTGAAGGAAATGGTTTATTTACTAACTTCACAGATATTCTTTGAGAATGCAATAAAGAAGAACAGATCTTAGAATCTACTGAGCAGGGAGAGAACTAGGATTTCTGATCTTCCTGAGACCAAGGTTCTTTTTTTATTTGAGCTTTTTTTAAATTTAAACATATAATGTAACCCCACCCCCCTCTCCCAACCCCCCTCCCTCCCACCACCCTCAGTTTGTTTTGTGACATTAAGAGTCTCTTTTGGTTTGTCTCCCTCCCGAGCCCATCTTGTTTCATTTTTTTCTTTTCCTACCACCTTAACCCCCACCCCCATTGCATCTCCACTTCCTCATATCAGGGAGATCATGTGATAGTTGTCTTTCTCCAGTTGACTTACTTCGCTAAGCATAATACACTCTATTTCCATCCATGTTGTCGCAAATGGTAAGATTTCATTTCTTTTGATGGCTGCATAGTATTCCATTGTATATATATACCACATCTTCTTTATCCATTCATCTGTTGATGGACATCTAGGTTTTTTCCATAACTTGGCTATTGTGGACATTGCTGCTGTAAACATTCGGGTACACGTGCCCCTTTGGATCACTACGTTTGTATCTTTAGGGTAAATACCCAGTAGTGCAATTGCTGGGTCATAAGGTAGCTCTATTTTCAATTTTTTGAGGAACCTCCATGCTGTCTTCCAGAGTGGTTGCACCAGCTTGCATTCCCACCAACAGTGTAGGAGGGTTCCCCTTTCTCCACATCCTTGCCAGCATCTGTCATTTCCTGACTTGTTCATTTTAGCCATTCTGACTGGTGTGAGGTGGTATCTCATTGTGGTTTTGATTTGTATTTCCCTGATGCCCAGTGATATGGAGCACTTTTTCATGTGTCTGTTGGCCATCTGGATGTGTTCTTTGCAGAAATGTCTGTTCATGTCCTCTGCCCATTTCTTGATTGGATTATTTGTTCTTTGGGTGTTGAGTTTGCTAATCTCTTTATAGATTTTGGATACTAGCCCTTTATCTGATACGTTGTTTGCAAATATCTTCTCCCATTCTGTCAGTTGTCTTTTGGTTTCATTAACTGTTTCCTTTGCTGTGCAAAGGCTTTTGATCTTGATGAAGTCCCAAAAGTTCATTTTTCCCCTTGCTTCCCTTGCCTTTGGCATTGTTCCTAGGAAGAAGTTGCTGCGGCTGAGGTCGAAGAGGTTGCTGC